>CM046845.1:23682911-23852911 GCA_025618425.1 Heliocidaris tuberculata
ATTATCCTCTTCCAATCGATATTCAAACAAGTACAAAGTCAAGTGCCATTGCTCACATGCCAAGTAAACTTGTTATCTCAGTTATTTTAATAATCTTTGTTCCTACGGGTTAAAACCGGTCAAAATAACATCATTGCAAGTCCGCGAATCGATTATGCAGGCTAATACATGTTAATGCAAAATTACCGACGCAATAAGCAGCACACGAAACAAAATCTACCTCATTACCAAACACGGAAGAATTAAGAGGACAGTGATGATATTCACAAAGAAGAAATAAATCACTTACCCTGTTCATTTCCAAAATATCAGTATAAATAACTTTCAGATAGAAACTGGTATATATATATGCAACCCAAACCAGATGACTGCTGAGAATGGTCGATTGTGAAACAGTACTCCGCGGAACTCACTGGTTGGACCTTGTGATTCCGGTTCTATAAAGTTGAACTTCTGCCACCATCGATCAAAATGGCAGGAACCAGGAGGTACTGTGTATTGTATGTTAATTATCCTTTCCTGTTTATCTTGTTTGCCTTAACTTGATTCTCTCCTTGTCTTTCTTTATTGTGTGTGTGCACGAAAACAGTAAAAAGCGGGGCCTTTTGAATGGAGTCGGGGTCAGGATAGGTCTCTGTGTGTGTATATTGGGTAATCTGCTCATGTCTCTTGGAAAACATCACGTGATTCCTTGTAACAACGGACACGCACATTGATATTGATACGCTGTGATAGGTAAACTTATAGGAGAGCCGTTCTGATTGTTCTCTGGAAGATTAAAAGGAGATTACAATGTAGTGATTAGACCTCTTATATTGATTAAAAACTCGTTGTCCATGTTGGCGAGATTTTCTTTCTTTCCTTTTCTCCATTCGACGATTAATGAACGCATAATCCTTAACTCCTTCCCTAATTCAACGTGTGATAAGTAACCCCCCACCCACAAACACACACAAATGCAAAATGCGCGCCCAAATATTAAGTAAACCCATGCACGTCTAGCATCAGAGAGAGGGGGGATGACATTGTTAAAATTAAGTGAAAATAGAGACAGCTTTTCAGGGAATGTTAAGTAAGTTATTTACAGTTTTATTTTCCTATATCATCCCTATATATCACTAATCTCTAATATAGCGCTACCTTCACGTATCGTGTGATCCATGGTTACCCGATATGTAAATAAGCAATTGCCTTTGACCCACATGGCGCTCCTATACTAAGGTGAAAGTCAATTGTAAAACGAACCATGAACATCAGCTTCATCCTCCCTCTCTCTCTCTTTCTGTCCCTCTGTCTCTCTTCTCTCTCTCTCTCTCTCTATCACTCTCTTTCCCATCATCTCTCTCTCTCTTTCTCTCTTGATTCAAATCATGCATTTTGCTGTCCATAATATATCTCGGACGTGTGGTGAGACTGTACTATTATACCGCAACACAGAATGATATTTGGAATCGTGTAGACAGTGACAAGGTATTTTCTCATCACGAATGAATTTACGTCTGTACGAGGGCAAAAACTTCTTTCCTTCTTCACGTATTTGAATCGTTGTGGGTAATCCCTCCATTTTAAAGTTGGTAAATTTGGTAACTTTGTAGAAAAATAGAGGCTTGATAAAACCTGAGCTGCCTGGCCTTACATGCTATCAGTGTATGTAATATGGTTGTAAAAAAGAAGCCCGGGGGGGGGGGGGGGCACTTCTAAATCATCATGTGCTTCACTAAAGTAAACATATGCAAGGTTATATACCAGACTCATTTTCCCCCATAGACTCAGTGTTAGACTAAAGCGTATGGCTATACGCTTTCCTAAATGGGAGTATTCAGTCATAGATATCTTAATAACAGCATTATATATTTGAAAACCTTTCTATGCCTGGCTATTTATTTATCCTTCTGAAGACCATTATACAAGATAGATATCAAAATTCAACAATTTATTAAATCAAGCCTCCACAAAGTTACCGAATCCCTTTAAAAGAATTGATTCAGAATCCTATTCTATCTTGCGTGTCTGAACAGACAGCGTATTTTCCCTCTAGATCTACAAATTTTCTCGGCATGTCTATCATTTATAATGAATTATCTTTTCATTATCCAGGGGTCATTATTATGTTTTGATTAGGCATGCAGCTATTATGTTTATACAGGTTATTACTCAACTGCAGTGCATTTTTTAAGAGATCACTTTTCACCGTAATCTGCCTAACTTCATCGCGATGGGAAGTAGCTCAGAGTGCTTGATATTTTGCAGACAACCATAATATACATGTTAAGTTTAAACAAAAAAATTAATATAGAGCTCCTTAAATGTCAGCGATGGCGTAATATAGAAATAATCTCATTCATACCTCAGTGATAATGATGATAATAATGATTTATTCAAGTGAATGCTACATGTACGTAAGCAGCCAGAGACTCGGTTATGAGGGTACTAGCGAATCCACTTGGCTTCGAACGTAGGACCTCCTGGTAACGAGTCCACAGTGCTCTACCACTGAGCCATTTCGCGTCCTCGGTATTGCTGGGTTTGAAAGGTTTGATGGTTTATTTTACCTGACTGCTAATGAAGCAAGTATTTGCCTGAAGTGAGCAACCAGGGGAACCTACGGATTTGGGTCCTATCCGAGGCACTTGGTAATGAGGATTAATGCCTTACCAAAGAGCACTCGTGCATCAACTTGGTTTTGAACCCAGAACCTCCCGGTAACGAGACCACTGCTCTACCACTGAGCCATCAAGACCTCCTCTGTACTGATATCCAACAATAAAGCCAGTAAGAATAATGTTTTCTGACTAAGAATGAACATGAAGAATGTTGACAAGGTTCAGAACGTGCATGCAGTGGCAGATTTAAGGGGGACATAACCGGCCCATAACCCCCTTTTTAAAACCAATCTGGCATTCCTTTCCCTACTTTCTAAATTTTTGACACCAAAAAGCATCTAAAAATGGGAAACTATTTTTATTTGCTCGCTACAGCTCGCTTGATCATGAGAGATTTTCAAAGTAAATTTACACGTAAGGAATGCCATAACTTTTTTTTTTCTTGTTTCAGAGATTATTCACAGTGATGCCCCTCCCCTTTTACAGAAGCCTGGATCTGCCCTGAAGTGATAATAATGTTTTCTGACTATGAATAGGCGGCATGCAGAATACTGAAAAATTACATGGTCAGGGCCCTCTTGCATAGAAAGTTGCGTTTAATGGCAACTCAAAAATTAACTGCAAATCCCAAATACGTGATCCTGATTGGTTGAAAATCAAGTTGCGTTTGCGCTACAGGCGGGGGGCAGGGGGCGGCCGCCCCCTATCATTTTTCAAGCGAGCAAAAAAAAAGAAAAAAAAAAAGAGAAGAAGAAGGGGGGAAAAAGGAGAAAGAGAAGGGGAAATGGAGAAGAGAAGGCTAGGCCATGCAATTATGACATAACTGTTATAGTCCTATTTGTAATTTCAAGACCCTCGACGTGCGACGTTGCTATACGCGTCATTTTGCCCCCCCCCCCTATTTAAATACCCTGGCGCCGCCCCTGATTGCAGGTGTTTCTCAATAATGAATGTGAGCGGTATGCACTTGCCCTTTAAGTCCTGATAAAGAGATTCAGTTGTTGAAAGCGTTACGAAAGAAGTTCTAATTTGATGCAGCGGCTCGGTAGAAAGTGATGGATGTTGGTGAGTTTTTGAATGCATGCATTAATGCAAAAATGCAAAACAGGCAAACACAAAACAGCAGAATCACATTGGGAATCAATGGTGGAGACATGACACGACTGGAGAAAACACACCTCAATCACTAGCGAGCTTTCGATTTCTGCACCGAACGACTTTTACAACGAGTCACCAGAGCGTGGAGACGTCGCAAAGGCCAAGTCCGTTCTCTTTGCGAAAACGCTTTCGATCTTTCACGACGTTGTGGATCGCAGGTTCATCCATTTTCGGAGCTTGTATGACGTCATGTATGTGAACGAAGTGCTGAATCGAGGACGACGGCAAAACCAGGGTGCACGCGTCCTCGATTCGGACGAGGGAGACGACGTGACGCATGCGCAGAGCTTCAAAATGCGGTTATCTCGGACCAGTCGACTATGTCGACGTGGAAATCGAAAGCTCGCTAATGATGGATGTACACAACGGTTACGTTTTTCTTGTATGTTCATAATAGACCTGTTCACAAATATATTCAATTTGTATGCATACTTTTAAAACAAAGCTTGTTTTTGACAACCTGAAAGCTTGTCAGAGGCTTGTCAGACATAGCAACAAGTAATGTATGCAAACTGGATTCCAAGTATTGTAATTCATTCATTAATAACAGGTTAATGGAATACCTCGTTACTAGGTCCCCAGGAAAGAAACATCCATAAATTTGAATAACTTTGTGAACAGGTCTATTCCGAAGGTCGTTTCTCCAAAGGTTCTTTGCTCCGAAGATTCATATTAAATGTCGAAGAATTGCAATTCCGATGAACCCTATTTCAGTTTCGAAATTATAAAAAAGTACCCCTACTTAACCCTTTCATGACAGGAATTATTTTAGGGCTAAATTGATCACATTTTGTTCTTCAAATTGGCAACAATGATATTTTTATTTTAGTTCTACATTGTTCTAATAAGGTGTAATGTCTTTGAAAACAATATACATGGGTAGATATTTTGTCGAATAGTTGAAAAAATGGCAAATTTTGATGAAAAAACAATGATTTTGAACCCTTTAATGTGTTGCCAATTTAAGGATTTTAAAGCTTATTCTTGTTTTTAAATTTCCTGGCATGAAACGCAATATGATCATGCAACAAAATGGACATAGTATGTGCAGAAATTTTGCTCTTTCTCCTCATGCATCTGGTATATTATTTAGAGCTCTGAATCACGAGTTATTGTGCCAAACCAAAAAAAATGTGGTCAATTGTCTCGAAAGGGTTAATACTATACTAAGAATCAAAGCTTTCTTTGATCTTTAAAATTTTTGTTTGCTTGTTGTTGTTGGTTACTTTTGCATGATTCGGATGATATATCCTAGATTATAATTTCCACCACTCTCATTGCGCATCTTTTAAACGGGATCAATCACCCGAAAATATTTTGCTCTAAAAATCTGCATGTATACTACATTGAAAATATCAGCTTTAACCCGTTGACTACTGAATTATCAAATTCCCATAGGGTTAATACAGGGACAACCCAGTTCCCGTATGCAATGGGTTAAGATATTCCTTCTGTAAAGCTAAAGAGGATTAGATGGTTTAAATAATTTCTAAATGAAGGTCATGTCGACTTGTGAAATAGACTACTACTACTCAACGCACCTATGCAACGCACACATTCACGTACGCTTGCGCACGGACTCGGTCAACGTTTCATGGCGAGGTTTTTATTTTAATGGTATCCATTATTTTCATCATACGGTACAAA
This sequence comes from Heliocidaris tuberculata, assembly GCA_025618425.1. Classification (NCBI taxonomy): domain Eukaryota; kingdom Metazoa; phylum Echinodermata; class Echinoidea; order Camarodonta; family Echinometridae; genus Heliocidaris; species Heliocidaris tuberculata. The sequence goes on from CM046845.1 coordinate 23,688,320, forward strand.
GCGTTCACCAATAGAATGCCGGGTAAAGTTCTGGGGTTGATTTTAAACATACTAGCTGTACATTTTATCTTAATTTTTCTTTTGTTTCTTCACGGGACTGGTACCTATAAATCACTTCTCCTCAGTCGCCATCTACAGTGTCATCTCTTCCATCACACCGATCACCATCTACGGGCACACCCTCACTGGGGACATGCTAATTTCACTCAGAATAATGAACGGTCAACAGTCTATCACTTCCTACTAATAACCGACCAGATTTTTCTTGCAATAGTGCGTTCATAAAGTCGACTCCTTTGATATATCATATATGAAAAACAGGAATTTGGCATCAGATCGGGCTAAGGCGCCGAGATGTAACGAGATGTAGCGTTCTTCAAGCGAGTAATCCAAGAACCAGGCAATCACTCGATGGACAATCCTTTCGACTTTGTTCGTGATGTTGATCGAAATTCACTTTCCATCGGGAGCGATCATATTTCTACGGGGCCTTTCTTTTAAAAGCGACACGACCTGCTGTTATTCGAAATTCTGTGATATTCTTGTCGACATGTAAGCCTGTATAACTTTAGTGAGAAATCGAAAACGCATATCATTCGGAGCCATTTTACGCGAGGGCCGGAAATTTTGTTTGCACTTTATGTTTTCTACCTTCATCATCAATATGAGGAATGCAGCCGTCTTCATACTTTCTTTGTTGTTCTTCACTTCGAACGTCCTTTCTGTTTGCGCAGTCTCATCGGAAGGTAACAAATATTCTCAATGTATCTGACGAAGTATTCCTATTTTGACTCTGTATTATTTTTTATCATAAACCTTTACATCTGATCATAGTTTAGCGAGATGAGCAAAGTAATCATAAATGTTTTCAGTTGATTTGATTTTATATTATTCTTAAAGTATGATATAAGCTTATTGAAAAAAATATAACATTGAAATGAATATATGTCTCAACTGTTTGACACATGAAAGCTGACAATTAATAATCTATTTCCAGAGGAGCCACTCATCATAATGAATTGATTACGAGTTTATAAAATCCATTTAATGTAGGACTGGTGTAATATGCGTACGGGCACAGTGATATTTCGCTAGTGGACTGGTGTTTCTTGCCAGAATATTTTAAAACTTTTGCGAGTGAGCAAAGCGACCGAGCAACATTTTTGAATGTTTATTGTTGTGACTGATGACAACGTAATTTCTTTATCAAAACTTTTTTAAAGTACAAAATAGACAAACTCACTGCCTGAATAATGAGGTGATGCTCCCACTTTATTTTTAATCAAAAATAAGAAAAGCGCCCCTTCTTCGACAAAAAATACGGCCCTTCTTGTGAACAAACGCCCCTCCTGAGCTAAAATTACCCCACTATGGCTGATGTACCCTTTGATTATAACCATTCATAAAGAGATATGCCTTCTTCAACAGATACGTAAGTAGTGTTTTTGACGTGATTTGTTCCGTTATTGCAATATTTGCCACTCCTGCATTTAGTACAGCCACACCAAATATGATTTTGTAAGCAATGTTTGAGGCCTGCCCCTCCTGCCACAAAAATTACCCTTAAAACAAGTAATCAGATGCCCCTCCTGCGACAGAATAAATAAGTTCCCCCGAGGTAAAATTGCCACTTATTTTTAGCTGATGTGCCCTTAGTTGATACCTATTCATGAAAAATAGTGCCCTTTCAGTTAGTTGTAAGGTATAGACCTACATCTTTCGTGTGTGTGTGTGTGTGTGTGTGTGTGTCAGTGAAAGGAAGATATACATATTAATATACATGTGTGAGCGGGATATATGATTTATGTATAATTATTGAGTGGAATCAAAATAAAGATCATTGAAAAAAAGGGGGATGTGTGTGGGAATTAATCTGTCACTAACCCTAAAGTAAAAACAAGGCAAATTCGGAATTTCGAGACAATGTTTGATTCATTTACGCCGAAAAATTCTTATTATTTAATCTATCATTCACAAGTGATGCTTTCATTTGCCAGAACTTGCCCTTATTAGCTCGTAAAGGTTAATCACAGAGGAGAAAGGTTCCCTTTCTAGCCTACTTTGATCAACGTAGATGTAAAGGGAAGGCGTGTACCCGTTTTAAAGACATTCAATCCCACAAAAGAATCCTGTTTTATTTGGAGAAGTTCGTTTGATAGCTAAGGCAAAACATTATGAAATAATGAAAGTATTAATCGGACCAGATATAAGCATATATGATGTCGAAACATGTCAAATAAAACTACATACGAGATTTCCTCATTCTGATGATAATGAATGATGATTATCTATAGACCTGCGTTGTACAAAACGAAATATTCAGACACCAATAATATAAAGTAAAATGTCGAATTGAAAATATAGAAAAAGGAAAAAAATCTATAAATGATATGTAATCATTTTTCTAATTTGAATGACAGTTTGGCAATTTTATTGCAATTTGCGAAACTGAATTGTCCTGGACCAAAATGAATGCACAATGATGAGGAATGACCACGAGCAGGGGCGGCGCTACAGGGGGGGGGGGGGCAGAGGGGGCGACCGCCCCCCCCCCTTTGATTTTTAAAGTAGTGAAGAAAAAAAAAAGAAAACAGAAGAAAAGGAGGAAGAAAAGGGAAGAAAAGGGAAGAAAAGGGAAGAAAGAAGAAAGAGGAGTATTAAAAAGAGAGGTCTTAAACATAATATTACCCCTGTTATTTAATGGAGAAAAAATATGACGTCATCTTTAGGTCGTCTTGCCCCTCCTATCAAAATACCCTGGCGCCGCCCCTGACCACGAGATATACAAAACCTCGAAGTTTCGATTCGAAATCAATTAAGATAAAGGATAAATTGAAGGAAAGAGTATTATGAAGAAAATTATATTGAAGGAATAATATTACGTCTGATCAATTTGCTACGAAGTATTAAATCATGCAAATGATTCAGTACTAGACCCGGGGATGGAGGCTTAAAAGGAAAGCTTCAAAACGTTTGCTTAATTGTTTATGCTAGCTTGCATCAATTCTGCTAGAGTCATTATTTGCTATTGCAAATTGAAACAAATTAATGAAACAAGAATAAACAAAAGGTGGGAGTAGACAAGATAACCCCATGGTAGTACGTGAAGCCTCCTTACTTATCCTTTGTGATTTTTAGAAAATTGTTCTAACCCCCCCCCCCCCCCCCCCATCATGATATTACTAGGTATAGCAAGTATATCATGTATATCATCGGCGTAAATGCATTCATCCAACAAGTTATAATATTGATGATTTTAAAGTTAATTGAACACATTCCTGCATTTAAAAAAAAAGAAAAGCCAAAGAGAAGTAAACATATTCTGCTTGTTTATAAGACATATAAGAGGAAAATAATACTCATTTACATTGCGTACAAGAATTATTTGTCGCAACAAATTTGAATAAAACCATGAGAAAAAAAATCATGATTACAAGGTTGAAATTCCATTCTCTCTTTCCAGACCATTAACATGATTAAAGGAAATGATAATCGTATTATGATATATTTACTTCATTGATTTCAAAACAGGTAATGGATCTGTACCGTCATCAACATCATCGACATCCACTTCGTTCTCGACCTCGTTCTCCTATTCTTCTTCCTTCCCCGACGAAGAATCATCCACAGAGTGCTATCGGCAAAAATGCTTTGAGAAGGATGGTGGGCCTGTTGTATGTCGGTGTGACGTACGGTGCTTCTTCTTCGGTGATTGTTGCTTCGGTATCAGAACAGCACCGTCTTTCATTTTAGAGAGGGCCAAATTCGACACGACAGTCTGGGAATGTGTCCAGGATTCGTTCCTTCCATTGTTCTATCCGGAGCTGAAACATGGCTATCGTATGGTCACCCGATGTCCGCAAGAATGGCCTGCTAATGATGTCCGAAGGAAGTGCGAGGCTGTGTCAGGAAACGAGATAGACCACGTTCTGTATGTTGTCGGAGATGATTACTACAGAAGCGTTCCCTGTGCGCTGTGTAACGGTATCAGCGAATCTTCATTATCTCCTGTATATGGTTCCGATCAATGCACATGGCAATCTAAAACCGAACTGAAATGTTTTATAAGGGCCAATGCTACTTCTCCTCTCCTTGACAATGACTTTGACAACAATACTCTCATAGCACTCTATCAGGAGATTCCCATGCCGAGGTTATGTCTCTCTGGTGTCGAGAAAAAGTGCCCAATTGATATCCCTTTTGAAGAAGGTCATCAGTTACGGAAGCAATGTCAGCGGTTTCAGATTCCATTGGTGTTTAATCAGTCGGTTCATAAAAATCCATATTGTGCTATTTGCAACAATCATACGTTGGATTCATTTTGCAACATTATAACACCTGTACACCGCTCCGAAGAACATTATTTCGAGGTGGGGATTGGTGCTGTCTTTAGCGGAATAGTGAATAGAGGACAAGCGGAGGAGACTAAAGGTCCGCAGATTTATGGACAGTCCCTTTCTGCCGCATCTCTTTGGACATTGTGTAAATCAATGCAAACGCAATTGATCTATGAAAACGGAAATGCGCAATGTTTCAGGAATGGAACATGTTCAATAAACTCAAACAGCTCCGTTGATGATGCGAGTACTTTGTCAACAAGTTTCGACTTTGAGAAAAGCATAGGTGACGCGTTGGCATCGAATCTCGACCTTGCTGATATCCCGTCTTTGGTTGATCTTCTGCAGCTACTTCGTAATCGAAATGATGGACCAGGTTTACCTGATGAACTAACCTTAAGGCGATGGTGCCATCATGTGAAGTACAACCAAGTTCCCCAGAGCAAGTCCGATTGCTCAAACGAATGGAATGTGGGGCAACCAGGAGAATTCCATCTGTTCGTCATGTTGAACGAATCATTCATATTCTTTAACGGATCGTTCATGAAACCAATCTGGTGGCGCAACATCACTGAGCTTTCGTATTCTGACAACAACTGGATATCTTATAATCAGATGTACTTGTGCGGGGTCGCTCAGGAAATTAGATTCTGTCCTTCGATAAACGTGACAGAGGACTCAGTCGAGTGGGTTGTACACCTTAACGAAACTGTCTTGAAATACGAGAACAGGATCTATTTCCAGGAGGAATACTTCGTACATCCTGATGGTCGTATACTCATATGTCTTGATGAGAAGAATCAGGAACCGATGTACAGGGCACTGAATATCGTTGGGAATGTGGCATTTGCAGTGTCTTCGGCCTGTCTGCTTGTGACGTTGCTGACATATCTCATTTTCTCCGAGCTACAAAACAGACAGGGTATAGTCGTCATGAATTTCCTGGTGGCTCTTCTCCTGGGGCAAATCTTGCTCCAGTATGTCGGTCACCATTTCTCACGGAGGACTATTCCTTGTCTCACGGCTGCGTCATTGTCGCATTTCTTCTTCTTGTCGTCCTTCGTCTGGACCACCGTGGTGGCGTGGGATCTCAGGATAAGCCTCTCCGCATCGAGAGAGATGTCGAAAATTGGAAAATCTGATGGCAAGATAGTTCTTTATGCTCTGGTGGGTTGGGGTATTCCTCTCCTTATTGCATCCACCACGCTCCTCCTTCAGTTAGGCGGGTTCAACGACGCACCCATCCTGGAATATGGTGGCCCGGCCTGTTGGTTCGCGACAAGGTTTTCAAGTCTGGCCGTCTTCTTTGGACCAATCTGCGTGTGCCTTCTCGTCAACTGCTGTCTTTTCTTTGCTACCATGCGGGATCTTCATTCCACGAACAAGTCCACGGCGATGGTGAGGAAGAGCTCCAATGCACCGCGGGATCAACTTGTTTTTGAATTCAAAATCTTCGTCAAAGTAAGATAGATATGAACTTTCAGAAATTAAATATTAGTAATAAAAAGGTAAAGATTAAGAAATAGAAATATAAAAAAAAGTTAGACTAGTTAGATCGTATAATTGATGAGACTACTTCGATATCAAATTTTACTGTAATCCAATGTTTCTGGAAAATGTCACAAGTGTGAGTAAATTTATTTACACTGTTTGAATACAGGTATTATGATACACATAATATTTGTTCTTAATTATGTTATTACTTCCATTTGCAAAATAACATCTTCACAAATAATAAAGGTAAGAAAACAGGAACAAGTATATTCACTTGCAAGAATTATATGCATATTTATATAATCATTACTTTTTGTTACAATGAAATTTTGGTACAATGAAAGGAAATATTTATTTATTTATTTATTTATTTAATTCTCATATTTATACAGAGTAGCCTGTTCAGCTCAAAATACATTGAATATAATAACACAAAGCAAATTATGTACATGTAAAAACAATCAAAAAGCTAGTCTTCCACAGGGCTCTGTCAGTTAAAATAACAATAACAACAACATCAACAACAAATATTGAAATAACGATTAAAAGAGAGTGAAAAATTAAATAAATGATGAACAAAATGAATGAAACAATTTAAGTGTACATAACAGTAAATATTAGGCTAAAAGAGCAAAATAAAGCCTACCAAAAGGACAAGGTTAAGTGAAAGTCAAATTGAGATGATGAAACGATGGGTTACTACTTGAAAAAATAGATAAGAAATATGTCACGTCTTGCCGTGGAATGGAAGGAATTACAAAATGGCTTTACAGGATTCGTTCAACGTATGCTTAAATAAATGCAATTTAGTAAGGTTTCTTACATTTTCTGGTAGGTCATTCCACCTCGTTGATGCACGGTATATAAATGAATCCTGATAGAATTTCGTTCGGCATTTTGGCTTCCGAATAATTTTCTTTTGACAGCTTCTGGTTTGTCGGAAGGAAACATTTTCTACAAAGGTGATTCTTTTGGATAGAGGGAGTGGAACTAAGCCATTAACACATTTGAACATCATAATACATGATGATTTCCAAAATAGTTTGTCAAGGATGGGCCAGTCTAATTGTCTAAAAACCTCGGTGGATGGGGTTTCCCATGTCAATTTTGAGATCATATAGGCAGCTCTCTTATGGAGTCGGTTTAGAGTATTGTAATTCATTTCTGTTCGGCCAGACCAGACATTACAACAATATAAAAAATGAGGAACAACGTAGCCCCAGTAGAGCTGAGTTAACTGCTTAGTTGTAAATTGGTGTCGTAATCGTCGTATTACGCCTAATTTCTGCTTAACAACTGTAGACACATTCTCTGTGTGCTTCTTAAAATCAAGCTGTGAGTCAATCCTCACACCTAGGCATTTATATTCAGACACACATTCCAGACTTTTCCCGTTGAGATCAACAACTAGTTTCCTATTATTTAGTGTGAACAATTTCTGTCTTGAACCAAGTATCATTGTCTTTGTTTTTTCAAAATTGAGTGTTAACTTGTTTGTAACAATCCAGCTGTAAGCATTTTTCATAACCCTTTTTAATTTATTCTCTAATTCTTCCGTAGATTATCCAAACACTGATATTGTCGTGTCATCTGCGTACATGAATACAGATGCATCATGAATACTCACTGGGAGATCGTTTATAAAAATCGAGAATAGAAGTGGGGCTAGAATTGACCCCTGAGGCAGACCTATACCCACACGTTTACGATTAGATTTCGTACCTTCAGTAGTCACAAACTGCTGACGGTTTGCTAAATATGAGGAGACCCATTCTACACTGTCTTTTGAGCATCCGTAATGCAATAATTTATTAAGTAAAATCGAGTGATTGACTGTATCAAAAGCACGTTTTAAGTCTAAAAAGACTAATCCATTTATTTTACCAGAGTCAACGTTCCGTGACCACTACCATGCAAAGAAGAGCTATTTCACAAGAATAGCTCGGCCTAAAGCCAAACTGGTTTACACATAATAGGTCGTTACCATTTAAAAAGGACATGAGCTTAACATGCACTGCCTTTTCAATTATCTTCGATATAAGAGGAAGTATCGAGATCGGCCTATAATTCTTTGGATTACACTTATCCCCTGCCTTGAAAATAGGTTTAATACGTGCTATTTTCCATGCTTCTGGAAATGTGCAGGTATCAAATGAAAGGTTTAGAATATACACAAGAGTCTCGACCAGAGTGGGAATCTTACATATCAATTTAAGTAGTTTAACAGACAACTCATCATGACCGACTGCCTTCTTGTTGGCAAAATTATTTATCTCAGTAATAACAAATTTACGTGTTATAATGGGTAAAGTAAAATTTACATCTGGTACTCTATTCTTGTCTCTGTATTCGGAGCTTGAGTCAACTTCAACCAGAGTGTCCAAATGCGATTCTGCTTGTTTAGCTAATTCTTCTACAGATTCAATAAAATACCCATTTAGGAATTCCGACACGTCCTCTGGATCACTTAAGTGGCTACCTTCAACTTCTAAACATATTTTATTGTTTGCAACTTTGCCAGTAATTTTACGTAGTACAGACCACAGTGCATTACAATTGTCATTTGAATTATCTAGAGTATCTTGAAGATATTCGTCCTTTGCTTTTTTCATAGATGATGTAACATAATTCCTAATTCTTTTGTAATCTTTCCAAAGGGCAGGGCAATTAGATTTCCTTGCCTTATCGTAATAATAGCCACGTATATTCATCAAGGCTATTACTTGACCAGTCACCCATGGACAGGGATTTTCTCTCAATCGTTTTCTTTTATATGGGGCATGTTTATTAACTGCTTGCATGAGTAAACAATACCAAAGTTCCCATGCCTCATTAACATCACCCATTTGGAATATCTGACTGAAATTTAAACTGATTATCGTTTCCGTGAAACTATCTATGCTAAATCTATAAGCCAGTTCGTAGATACAATCTGAGCATGAGCAGATAAAGGTCATCTGTACCAAATTCTAAAACCCACTGACACGAATACTTGATATGTGCTCATGAATGTCATGTAATCATTATTCAATTATTCACCAATGGTGCATTCCATGATACCCAGGTGGAAGTATGCTTTTCAAAAGGCGAAACAAAAGCTATTCATGAGGCACATCTATCACTTTGAGAGTGATTATTCTAAAGTGCACAAAGTTGGACATCTCCATTTTTAAAATATCTGTGGATATTTGGGGTCATTTGTACCATGTGCTAACTACGAACTGGTCTATTGAAGTCCCGCCATTCTATTACATGCTCTGTTGTTTTATTTGCATTATTTCCGTATACAGTAAAGGTCATAAAATGATCACTATTAATTGGTGAAACAGAAAACCAGACATTATAGACAACAGCGTGCGGGATTTAGAATCGTTTTCCTCCTTGAATAAATCACAATTTAAATCTCCTAATAGTATTATTTCACTATTTGAGTCATCTACTATCTTTCCCAGAGTATCATTCATTGCATCAAAGTAGCTTGCAGGGGAGTTCGGAGGCCTGTACCAAGCACAGATTAATAATGGTTTTAACTTTGTCATTTTGATCTCGATGAAAATGGCCTCAGCTTCACAATCAATATCAATGCGTTTATAAACAATATCATTACTAACATAAATAGCGACACCTCCGCCATTCCTGTTCCTGTCCTTTCTAACAATTGTATAACCATTTATATGGATTTCCGTATCAAGAACAGTATCATCACAGCGTGTTTCATTGATTGCAGTGACGTGAAAAGGATGATTTTTCAGGGCAAATCTTAGATCAATTTTTTTTCCTATGAGAGAGTTAACATTAATATGCGAAATTGTCTGCCCCGAACTGGATACCAGTGGGAAAGTACCATCAACCAGATTATAATATTTGCATACTTTAGTAAAAGCAGCATCGTTTCCTATTTGAGAAGGAGAGAACGACTGTGAGGAGCTCACTTCCGACTCAGAAAAAGTCCGGTGTTTCGTGGATTGATCATGTTTATCCTGAGATGTGTCATTTCTTTTGGTACTGTCAGTATCATGATCGTTAAGGTCTAATACGACCTCGGGTTTAGTAGCCTCCTCGCCGTGTTCAGGGAGTCGATCCAGTCGCGAGGGAAGATGCGATCCCTTGCTTTGCGTTGGTGGTTGCTTCGACGGTGATCTGGAAAGTGACGGTCAAGTAGTTGTGACGAATTCTGACGTAGATGGCGTATGATGTTTTTCGCAAGTTCGATGACTCCACCTCCGTTCAGGTGTACACCGTCAGCCTGTAAGTGGATATGAGGGAAGATGGCGCTGTTATCAATCATTCTCCAGCCACGCTCATTGGTCAGAAGTTTTAGCTGGGCGTTTACCGCATCGACTTTATTTCGCTGGCTAGATGTTTCGAGGTGACGATGTAAAATACTGGATAGAGTGATCACACTGACTTCGGTCTTCGTCACAATTTCTTCACATAGTGACGAGATCTTAGTGACGATTTGATCCTCATCATCCGTATTAATGTTGTTGGTTCCAAGATGTAATATTACTTCCTTGGGTGCGCAATCCTTGGAAAGATTATGGACGCTCTCGGATATGTCCTGTATTTTCGCACCAGGAAACGATTTGCATTTCACATTGATCCGCCTTGACAGTTTAGATGGTTGAATATTCTTGATCATTGAATCTCCTATCAACAAAACATCCACTTTGTCGGGAGATGACTCAATCATTTGAATAGAATTGTGTGGTTTTGAAAAGGCCAGCATCTCAGCATGTTGTCAAACATAACATTTTACCAGTACGATCATATACAAAATAATCCATGATATCACCGAATGGAAGTTTATGTTTAAGATTTAAAAAGAGGGAGAAAGGGGGAGAAAAAAAAAGGAAGAAAAGGGGCAGAAAAAAAGGAAGAAAAGGGGGAGAAAAAAAGAATAAGGAGAAGAAAAAGAAAAAGATGACCCCCCCCCCCCAAAAAAAAGGGGGCGGCGAAAGTTATGTCATATTGTGCACAATTAGCTCCCCAAATCCACCCCCTCATCACAGAAATATTTGTTTCCCTTCCTAAGGTGCAATGAGAGAGTACCTCTCTGCAAAGCCAATTTTTACTCCTCTAAATGATTCTCTGACATCATTGCTTTAATTTCTTTTACGGTCAGAGGTGTCTCTCTATTCCTACATTGACACGCCCTTATATTTAACTAATAGAATAAAATGATTCTTTCCCCACCTTATTTATCTCAACTTCTGAATAAATTCTCTCCCAATTTAAATCTTTTGAAATAGGATATTTGAATTCATTATCAACCTTTTCCCACATCTTTTGAATGTGAACACACTTATAAAAAAAAAACATGGCTATATGTTTCCTCTTCTCTCTTACAAAATGAACAGTTATTATTTTGAACTACTCCAAAACGATACAAATGATTGTTTGTATAAATAATTCTGTGTAACGGAACGGTTTATATTGAAATTCCCGTAGCTTGCTGTTTAGAGTGCATTTTCTCGGGCTAGTAAATGCTCTTTCTACATATTTTGTCACATTATGACAAAACACTCTGTATGGTACCCAGGGAACCATGATAATGATGAATAGGTGCTCGCGAAGCGTTCGCGTGTTTCCTGGGGAGCGTTTCATGAAGAGTCTTGTCAGTGATTTTCACTGACAAAATTTGCTCTTAGCCAATCAGATGCATTGATTTCAGTAGCTTATAACAGTTGTCAGTGAAAATCACTGACAAGACTCTTCATGAAACGCTCCCCAGGTTCACTCCCCTCCTCGCAGAAGGAATCCACGAAATGTAATGTTAGACTGCCTCCAATCGCGCGCACAGTATCTTTGACTGAAATGGCTGAACTGTTGTGTAAATAGAAAATTCGTGTCTTGGCATGGGGATTCCCCCCAGCGGAAATATACACGCTTCATCTCATGAATATTGATGAAATATTAATCTATTTCATTTCCGGTGTATTATCGCAGATTTAAAACTGTAATAGTTTCATAATTTTGAGTGATCTTGAAGAAGGTGAATAAGGTTTGCTTGATTGTTATATTTCTGTTATCATCTTATCAGAAATTACCGTATGATACGGCAGATGTCAGCAAAAGCTGCAAAAATCAGAGAAATCGAACACTAACCATAATTTACAGTGCATGATCAACACATCCGGTTTATAAGCAATGCCAGCTTATTTTCCTCTGGCGGTTGAGAGGCTTTAGAGAAACTCAAAGAATTAAAAATTATAGCTTGCGCAAGCACATGATTTCCGTTCTGCTATATACGCATTCAGTACTTACCAGGCCTCTGATTAACGCCCTTATTCGTGATGTTGATCAAAAGTACTATGAAATGCGGCTGAATGATAGGGCCATGGCAGCTTGGGCCATGATCACTTTATAGCATGGAGTAATTAATATCCATGACTTTACTGAGGCCTCTCTATGGCAATCTCTGACCGTCTTTTTAAACAAAACGTTTGAACAAAGGATAAAGAAGAAGGGGCCCAAAGAAAAGAAAAGATATATCATTGAATAAAAAAAAAAAAAAAAAAAAAAAAAAACCAGGCCGGGAATGTATGCTTTCGCTTTATAAACATGATGACACATTTTCATACGTATGCATTGCTGATCCAAAAATCCTGATCCCACAGGGGGAAAAAAGTCAAAGGGAGATCTTTGATCTGATGTCAAACAAAATCTTCATAAATGGTATGCTTGATATATTTGATTTCCATTTTATCACAAAATGGCTCCCCATTGGTATAGGCGTATGAGGCGGGGGGAGGGGGGACCTGCAGCCTCCGGATGATTTTTAAAGTTCCGATATTCGGGGGAACCACCACTTCACCTGATATTTAGACTTTACAAACCGAAATTTTTCCCTTTTAGAAAAAAAAAGAGAGTTACATGTTTTCAGTAATATTACGAATAAACAATGTTTACTTTTTATGGGGGGATTACATTTATCCTTATCTGTAAGACTCCTATCATAAAAATTGATTTGCAGAATAATTTTGTTAATCAGTAGCACGAAAGCATTCAAGATAAATTGATTAATGGTCATGCAATATTGCGTTGTGAAATAAACTGTTCAGAAAGTTATTGGGAAAGATTAATTATTCATGATGTACAGCACATAAAAATAATAATTGTGCTTGAGCCTGAGGTTTTTTAATCTTTAAAACAATAATGCATTAACTTAATCTTGCTTTTTAAAAAATCACCTACAGTGAAAAACACAGCACGCAATATGGGTACTTGGGACTACTAATACACACACACACACACTCACCTACTCATACGCACACACACACACAAAACCACATGCACATGTGGCACCTAAGTTTATTCCAGACTATGTGACATTGCTACATTTACATGCATCCAAAAAGGAATAAAAGAATGAAATAAACAATTATACTAGTTATTATGTGATCCTTAGAAGAACTTAATTTTAACCCAGCTTCTACCATGTCTACCCTGTTTCCAATCGGCAGATTTCGGCCCTTCTCGGTTTCGCCTGGCTCTTCGGGTTCTTAGCCATGGTGATTAATATCCTGGCTACGTGGTATCTCTTCATCATGGTCAGCGGCCTTCAAGGAGTCTTCATATTCCTCTCGTTCGGAGCCAATAGACGAGTGAGGAAGCTGTGGCGTTCCATGCTCGGAAACACTTTCCAACGGAACACGCAGTCACGCACCGAATCGATTACGCAGTAATAGTATACTCACATGGCGTTGGAGTGACTATGCCATATCAGAAGTTTTAATTCTTTCTGAAGGAGAAACAAGTAAATGCAATGTCAAGGCTATTCCAAGAAAGTTGTTTTATGCTGGATTTGACAATGAAACAATCTATCAAAATTCATAATTTGACTCTGTAAATTTTGCCTTTTGTAAATGTTCAAAAACTTATAGTTCCACAATTAGGTGGTTTAATGACTGGAGACAATTAAAGAATAAAACGAGATAGAACTGGTGGATAATCATACAAAAAATACAGAAAACGTTTCCTATCTTAATACTAATGAGACTTATTCTCGAGACACTTATATGAAGACCTCTTGTGATGCTTGAGAGAAGCTTAAAGACTCTGCCAAAATTGAGCACCCTCAAAAGTGCTTATAAATGTTTGCACGGTTAATGCTTTCTGGAAGCGGGAGGGGCATGCTTGGGTATTTGAGTAGGGTTAAATTTTACCCATGTTGGGTTTTAAAAAAAGTAACATGCATATTTTAGTGGGAAAAATTTAACTCAATATCGGGTAAAATGTACCCAATAATGGGTATGGTTTACCCAATATTGAGTTAACTGTTAACCAACAAAACATGCATGTTACCATTTTACACAAGATGGGTAAAATTTTACCCCACTCATTGTATAGTGTAAATTGTACATGATTACATTCAAATAATATATGTATAATTGAATATAACTATTGCATAAATAATGTGAGATGTATTGGCCGCCATATTCAACTGCACCTTAGAGACATTCTATGATATAAGAATAATAATTTTATATGCAGATATCATTTTACCATTTTTGCGTTAGGTAAGAATATTTAAAGCTTTAGAACATTCATTAAAAAGGGCTTACTTTAGGTCTACATAATGTATTGAAAAAAAACATGAAACACTAAGTCCATAGAAGTAGAGTTTGAAGATATTGTAAATATGTTTCCCACTTTGTCATGCAGAAAAGCAGAAATATAAAATTCTCTTATTATGTTGATGTTTCCCGTTTGAAATCTAGCGCGTTGAAGGAAGACCACATTCTGATCAATGTTCTACATTTCATCATTTGCAATGTTCCGACACCACTAGATATGTAGCCATACAAAGAAACATTACAAATTTAAAAAAAAAAAGAAAAAAGAAAGTATTGAATTCAGTAGATTTTCAATTCAATTTCAATTCAATTTTAATTTAATGACATTTATTTCCAAATTTCCAATATAAGTGTAAAAGGTAATAAATGAACAAAATAATGTACATGTATTTTAAACAAAATATTACAAAATATACTTTCATGTGGTAGAAACATAGTTGGAGGACACACCTCTGAAAGTAAAAAACTTGGGGCGAGGGTGGCCTTAGGCGTTGAAGTACATAATAAATATATAAAAAGTGAATAACTACATAAAAAAGAGAACATTCCTAGACCGATCAGCTTGATTGGAGAAAAAAAAAGAGGGGGAAAAGAGGAAATGAGCGGGGGGAGGGGGGAATAGGAGGCGCAAAATAAAAGGAGTACCGAAAAAGAGAAATTCACGAAGAAACAGAGAGAAGAAACGGAGAGAAAATACCCAATGGAGGGTGGGGAAGTGGTGGAGGTTGTAAAGTTCCCCTAGGCTAGGTTGCAATATGATAGATATGGTAGGATAAGAGAATTGTAAAGCATACGGAGGAAGTTGTTTGGTGAAATGTGTCGCAGTGTATAAATGATGCCAATGTTTTTAGAGACTTTGCTTTCTGTTTCAAGAATATGTTTTTTTCCAAGACATAGAACTATCAATATGCACACCTAGAAATTTTGTGTTTTCAACTGTAGGTATTATGTTGTCGAGATATATGGAAATGCTTTCTAAATCAATGTTTTTATTGTTATGAAAGATCATATAGTTACACTTTTTTAATTGACACACAGTTTGTTAGCTTTAAGCCACTCGCATACTAGGGTAAGCTTTTGATTCACATTATTGCACAGTGAGGTAAGATTAGATACACTACATAAAATATAAGTGTCGTTGCCATAAAGAACAAGTTAATGTTGCCGTTGATTTGAAGATGTCGTTTATATAAAGAATAAAATGTAATGGACCAAGCAACGACCCTTGAGGTACACCACATGTAATGTTACTCATGTTTGAGATGACCGAGTCAAATTTAGTGCACTGGAGGCGATTACTAAGATAACTGGCAAACCAATCTTGTGCTTTGCCACAGATTCCATACATATAAAGTTTTTTTTTTTTAAAGTAGAATTGAGTGATCAGTGGTGTCGAAGGCTTTCGACATGTCTATAAAAATTCCAATTGAATATTGATTTTTTTTTTCAAAGGAGTCAATTATATCGTTTGTTACTTTAGATAATGCCATAGGCTGTAGAAATTTTTTTGCGGAGTCCAAATTGGTTTTTGTAAATAATGTCGTGTTTAACAAGAAATTCATAAGTTCTGGTGTATACAATGCGTTCGAGGATTAAAAAAAAAAAAAAAAAAAAACCCGATAGAACAGACATTGGTCTATAGTTGGTAAGCTGTCCTTTTTCATTTTTCAAAGTAACAGTTATGCGATTAACAACATAAAAATAATTTGCAACGAAATTAAGTACAGAAATATTTTCCATCTTTACAAGCAAAATTTTCATCCTTACAAGCAAAAATATTTTTTTTTAATGTGACAACGTGAAACTATAACAAATTGATTTTGTATTGCTTATATCACTTGTATCATAATGATCTTTTGTTGTTGTTAGTGTTATTTTTTTCTCTGGATTAACATTTGAGAAAAATGCACATGTTAACTGCTATTATGAAATAGAAAAATACAAATAGAAAATGTCTTTCAAAAGATATGCCAATTCAGAAATATTTTGACAGTTGGGGTTGTGATAACATAAAGTGATTACCAATTTAATATTCATTGCTTGAATAAATGTAATATGTATTATTTCCTTCTGTCCTGCCACTATGCCACTATGTACTGTTTGAATTCATGATTCTGATTGCTGATTTTCTATGATTTGTTGAGTTTATTTGTAAATAAAGAACCCAGTGGAAGTGTAAAAAATGTTTTAAAAAAATAACAGCAACAGACTACATTCAAGTAATAATATGAAAATGAGAATGAAAACAGAGACGAAAGAAGACAGATACAGAAAGAAGACAGATACATGGCCATGCATAGATAAAAAAAAATCATAAACAAAACAAACATATCAAAACACACTTTTATCACAGAGAAAGAAATGAAAGATATTGTAAAAACAAAAATCTGGAAACAGTAAAGACTTTGTTAATAGAACTTTCACACTGGCTCTCAGCAAAACGTTGAAACTCGACTAATTTCTGCCTTCACGGCAATAGCTATGTGTTTACCCCAACTCAGACGTAAAAATGAATGTCGAAATGCGTGGGAGTTGCATACTTTTTGGTCTAGAATGTGAACAATTACGTTATGACAACAAACCTTTCATGGAACAATAATCATAAGTTATGTTCACACGATGGGAGCTAAACTTTAAGTCTCGCTTGTAGTTTCAAACTTTCAGTTAACTTGTAGTTATCTTGTAGATTTAGCCCGTATGAACGGACTCGTACTTCTTGAACCACAAGCGAGCTTGTGGATAAGGTCGAAACCACGAGCAGTGGGTGGTCCTCCGTCGGAGTTTCGCACCATGTTTCGCAGGCTTGTGGTTTAGGATGACCTTGCTGTTCCGGGTCATATCCTTCCCGCGAATTATGAACACAGGACCTGTATGTGTACAGTACACACAATCGGCAGTATCTACGGGAAAACCACGACGATCGCTCGGCTTGTAGTTTCAGCTCGTTGTTTAGCAGTCAGTCCGCAAGCCCGAAAAAATGCGTCTAGTTTATCCAAGTCGTCGCGGGCGTGACCTCGATTTGACCTCAGAGGTCGTGATTGAAGACCCGTTTTATAATGCTTATTACTCCGCCGTAGAATAAGATTTTCAAATGATTTTTTTTTTATTTCATAGTTGAAAGTTCCGGCCACGGAAATATTATCTTTGTTTTTTCCAAAAACGAAATAAAAGTCATCAAATTCGTGCTTAATGCAATGACTTTTTTCCGAAAATTTTGGCTTCGGATTATCGTCTTAAATTCCTCATTTTTTTTCTCGAAGCACCAAAGGTAGCTGTAAATTGATAAAGAGAATTTATTCAGCTTTAATTTGATGGTAAAATGGTATCTTGTCGATGTTTAGATGGGTCAGCAGCCACTTAAATTCATAGGGATCAGGGTTGCCATTTGGCCTTTTTTCCGGCCAGATTCCAGAAATTTGGCCGTATAAAATTTAGTTTGGCCGTGAAAACAAATTATTTTACGGCCAAAAAAATTTGGCCGTATTCTGGCCGTAAAACAGAAATCTTGGCCGTGAATTTTTATTTCTGGCCTTTTTTCAAAATCGATAGGAAATGTTACCAGAAAATCACTTGAATTTGTAAAAAAGCAATAGGGTGTGCATGCGCGCATCTGCACGGCGTGTGATATGCTGAATTAAGCCCTTGCCCGGGTCTATGATCTAGCTTAACTCTATATAGATACGGTACAAACTTTACACACTAGTCTACTAGTATTCTGTGCTGCATATACATGTAGTTGGCCGGGGCGCACGGTCTATTTTATTAGCATGCGCATATACATTCGCATGACTGCATATATACGTATGAAAACGCGGGATTAGTTGCATGCATGACGCTCACAATTCTTAGACTCAAATACAGAAACTTGCATGTTGTCGCTCAATATCATGTCAAACTATTTAAGCAGGCTTTATTGTAAACTTAGGGGGAGTGCAGAAGACAATGAATTTGAGTATAGGGGTATACCCTAATTTTATTTCTAGGTGATATAATTTGGCCGTGAAATTTGGCCGTGAAAAAAAATAGTTTGGCCGAATTTGGCCGTAAAATAGGTTGAGTTTGGCCGTGAAGACTAGCCACGATCTGGCAACCCTGATAGGGATGTCGATATTTTTTAGAGAGGGAAATCGCACGCACAGTACGAAATCAGAATATTTCATTTGATATCATGATTTATGTAAATTTTAGGGATTATAGACTATAATGTAAATCTATGGCCTTATGTTAAAAGTCAAGACAGAAAAGGCTTTATTAAAATGAGATTGCGTGCGAGCAATTCCTTAAATACAAAGATTAATTAAGAGTGGCATATCCAAGATTCTCTTTTTTTTTATTGGTGGCGTATCCAGGAATGCACGTGCCCTACGTGCCAGCCAAAACCAAATCTGACATATCTTATAGTTACACATCGAATGAAAGGAATTGTGTGCCCCCCCCCCCCCCCCCCCCCCAGCACAGAAGGAACATGACAAATGTGACTTTTTTCCCCTTGCTTGTCTGAAAATTCAGAATAGACAGCATCTGATGATTTTTTGTTCGTCAGGTGTGAGCCCCCCCCCCCTCCCCTGCATTTCTGGATACTCCACCAATATAAATAACTTACAGTAAGTTATTTGTAACATTCTGCTGTAGCAGTTTGAGACGACAGGCGAAGAAAACAGTATAGGGCTATTTTGAATTGAATTAACTCGTAACCAACAATAGCAGCTGATGATATAATTTATTTATTACCAGTCCTATTCTGTCTTTGTAGGAATATCCCATTCCTTTTGCCCCAGCCCCCTTTGTCTCTCTCTCTCTCTTTCTCCCTTCCTTCCCCCTCTCACAGGCTTTCATTTTCTAATAATCTCTTATTCTCTTATTCTCTATTACAACCGATCTATAAAAATGACTCCAATAGAAATGAGGACAAAATAATGATCTCTTATTGTTTTTGTTTTTGTTTTCCTTCAATGGTTCAATTTAAGGAGATCGACCACCAACACCGTGCAATCCCATTCTTCACATCCATGACAGAATAGCAGGCGCTGCTCCAGGGGGGGGGGGGGCGAATCGACCGCACCCCCTTTTGGAACCCAACTGGCATACCTTGAGTACACAATAAAAAAAATGCCTCTTTAATTGTGAACTTTTCGGCTCTGTGCCCCCTCCTCTACAAAATCCTGGATCCGCCCCTGGAATAGGAATTACATTCTTTTGAACTACAAACTACAGGTATACACGGACTCTGGTCTAAAATGTAAATAAAACCGGATCGAGCACCATTAGTTTTGGAGCATACGAGGCTAACAATGTTGGTATAACCCTCCGAGAAAACTTGTAAAAAAGCCCACCCCGCAAGACTGACGTGACAGTCCGGGCATGGACGAGTGGCGGGTTTAGGGGGGGGGGGCGCAATCCCGGCCCATGCCCCCTCCCCTTTTTTAAAGAAAGTCATACATCATTGTCCCCGGGCCCTTTTTTTTTTTTTTTTTTTGGAGGGCCGGCGAGAAGAAGAAAAAATTCTTTTCACCCCTCCCCCCCCCCCCCCCAACTGAGCAGCTTTTCGAGGGCTGGTGAAAAAAAAATTCTCCCCTCCCCCACACGGAGCAACTTTTGGAGGAATGGTGAGAAGAAAAAAATACGAATCTCCCTTCCAGCAGTTCCAAAAAGTTGACAGCCCTGCATTTGTGCCCCCCCTTTTTTTTTTTTTACTATACATCCTGCATTCGCCCCTGTCATGGACTGCCAGTGTGTCATCCATAATAGGGTTCAGAAGCCCCCTCCCACTACATTGTCGGTCTCGTTCGCTGAAGCCAAAGTAAACGACGATCAGCAAGTAAAAAACTTTGATGAGCGAAGTTTGAGGAGAACACCTTTGGCAAACTGAAAGAGTTCTATCGGCAACGTCACCACCTTGAGCTAGACACCTTGTCGGTCGCTATTCAGCTCAGCTATTTCACGATTGCATGATCTCACATCAGTCATTTTGGCTAAGCGTAATTCGGTGGTAGAACATTGATTATATGAATTTATGAATTTAATACATTGAATTTTGCCTCTGGTACATTAGAAATATAATAGTGAACTGGAATTTAGTGAGAGTTTCTTCTAATACCGGCTAGGCTGGGCCCCTGGGCGGGCGGACATACGTCTGCTACATGATCGTCTGCTAGCGCACGATCTCATTGGATGTCGTGATCTCACGTGATCGATACTACACGCCCACATTACGTCATCAATAACAACAAACGGTTTCACGTGTTATATGACAAATTTTTTTTTGTTGTTAAAAGCATGCATATTCCCGGGGATTTGTGCGGGGTTTAAATGACTCATCGAGCCTTAATTATACACTTTCAGAGCTTTAAATTTCATGTAAATTACATTTTTCATAATTTCAAATAAATACTAGGGGAATTAAAGTCATTTCAAAATCCCTCTTTTCATGTGTTAACCTATGGGAGCTGGAAGGCCAAAAGCATGCATATTCCCGGGGATTTATGGGGGGTTTACTGGACTCATTGAGCCTTAATTATACACTTTCAGAGCTTTAAATTTCATGTAAATTACATTTTTCATAATTTCAAATAAATACTAGGGGAATCAAAATCATTTCAAAATCCCTCTTTTTATGTGTTAACCTATGGGAGCTGGAAGGCCAAAAGCATGCATATTCCCGGGGATTTATGGGGGGTTTACTAGACTCATTGAGCCTTAATTATACATTTTCAGAGCTTTAAATTTCATGTAAATCACAGTTTTTTTATATTTTCAAATAAAAACTATGGGAATTATAATCATCCTAATGTTCCTTGTTTTCGCGTGTAAACCTATGGCAGGCGAGACTGTTTGGGTCAAAAGCATACATATTCCCCGGGATTTATGTGGGGTCTTTTCAATTTTTTGAGCCTTCAGGAAGCTTGTTCAAAGCCTCAAATTACATTTAAATAACAGTTTTTATATTTTCAAATAAAAACTATGGGAATTATAATCATCCTAAAATTCCTTGTTTTTGCGTGTAAACCTATGGCAGGTGAGACTTTTGGGGGGGTCAAAAGCATGCATATTCCCTGGGATTTATGCGGGGTCTGTTCGAATAGTTGAGACTTAATCATACATTTTCAGAGCTTTAAATTTTATTTAAGTCACATTTTTCAAAATTTTAATCTAATTCTGGGGGAATTATAATCATTCGAAAATCCCTGTTTTTGCGTGTTAACCTATGGGAGCTGGAAGGCCAAAAGCATGCATATTCCCGGGGATTTATGTGGGGTCCCTTCCACTTTTTGAGCCCTCATTAATCTTGTTCAGAGTCTCAAATTACATGTAAGCCACATTTAAATGAAATTCAAGGAAATACCAGAGGAACTATAATCATTCTTAAAATCCATGTTTTCACGTGTTAACCCTATGGCAGATGATTATGTCAAAAAGCAGGCATGATCCCGGGGATTCATAGTGGCATTTATTGATAATAAAGATTCAATAAATGTTTTTTGAACTATCCATCCTTTCTCTCATGCAAAAATCAGACTTGAAAAAGATAGAGTAAGATATGAAATATCAAGAAAAAATGAGACAGCTTTTCACGTGTTATACCTATGGCGAACGTATTTTTTCCGAGTCTATTTTAACACAGCAATTTGCGTCTTCCGAATGTACTACGGAAGTAGGTGAGAGTAATCTGTCTTGATACTATTAAAAGTCTTTGGCCTCGTGACTTGGCTATTTTCCTCGTCATGCTGTGCCTGAGATGAGACTAGCCGGCGACGAAAAGAATCAACACGGCCCGGGTGAACCACTGATCTCTACGGAAAAAATCAGTGGGGTGAACGCGCGATCGCTCGATCGCGCGTTCACCGGGCTGGGCGGCTAGTCTTGTTATGCAGCCACTACTAGCTTACTTGCCGAGAAAAATAGCCAAGTCACGAGGGCCTTGTCAAAAGGCTAGGGAGACCATGGAGAACATGATGAAAACAATATCAGGTTGACTCCCTTTTTAGATGGGTCAGCAGCCAGCTACAAACTCAGGTATGTTAAAAATCGGAAGAAACACTATATCAACTTCAGGACACATTTTAACTGGTAAAAATTATTCATTTTGAACAGAAAAAAACCCCATTTAAATGGGGTTTCAATCGAATTTCATGCTTACCCCAACATCTCGGTGTAGAAGTGCCCGCAAACGCGGAAATAGCGTCACAAAGCCAGCGGTGGAATCATCTCGCAAACGGCGAGACCCGCACGAAGTCCGAGAGGTGCACGAGACGACTTGGATAAATCTTACGTATTTGCTCATTAGCATACGGACTTGCCGACTGACTGTTAGGGTTCATGTGAACCCTCGCTGCGGTCAAGGAGTCGTGGTTTCGTTAACTTAAAGTTTCGCTAACTTAAAGTTTCGAAACCACAAGTCCCGGATGAACGTAGCTATAATGAATAGGTGCTCGCGAAGCGCGGAGTGTGTGCTGGCATGGGGAATCGCCCGTCGGATTTTCATTGCCCATCTCATGAATATTAATGAAAATATTAATCGATATGTATCGCATATTTAATTTCTGTTGCATTATCGCATACTTTATACCTTTTTTGTTAAATAAATTCTCACTAATCTTAAAGAAAACATAAAATAAACTTTAAAAGTTATGAATCCAGCAATTGGCTCTATTAGCAGCAGGTGTTCAGCAAAAGCTTTAAAAAATCAGAGAAAGCGAACACTAACCATCATAAACAATGATTAGAGATTTGAGCTGTTTATAAGCAATGAAAATTTATTGTAAATTGGCGGTTGAAAAGCCAGTGGTTAACTGCTCAATAGTGTCTGCCGAAGTTCCTGATGTTGCCTGACTTGACCCCTGCAGCTCTATGTGATATGCGCGTACCTTTACTTGCAATGCCTCTGAAACTAACTGATATACATGAACTGATTTGAAAACTGAGAAATCATTTGAAAACTGTGAAATACTGACGATGCATGCGATAGACCAGAGCGAGGGGCCATGGCTGCGGGGCCACTATCACCATGCCGTAGCCGTTCTCTGGCTTTCCTTGACCGTCTTTTTGACAAAATCTGATTGCATGCCACAGTGAGTCATTAAAACTGAAACCCATTTGCAACCCTAAATATCGTTGCAGTCAGTACATATAGCCTATTATGTCTTCTTTAATTTCACATCTTGATCAATAAAATCTGGCCGTGTACAATTCAATAGTTCTTGATTCATGTCAAATTTGCACCTGCCCAAGTTTTGAAGGAAAATGGATGATCAACCCAAGGTTTGATCGAATGGTCTCCATTCCTGTTGAACAATGTTGAAAGCATAATGGAAATATCTTCTGAATACCAGTTTTCATCTTTTTAAAAATGGCCAGTGCTCAGTCATCATCCATAATTGTACTTTGAAGAACGTACAGCCCATCAAATTAAAGAATACATTATCAACTATCATACCATTATAATATATTCCAGCAATTTCTTTTGATTTTTAAGATATTTTTGCTTGAATATTGGTTTCCTTTTTGATGACTCGTACTTTATAGTCAGTAGCCCCAATCACAGTAAATGTTAAACCTAATGCCTTTCCAATCGGCAAATTTCGGCCCTTCTCGGTTTCGCCTGGCTGTTCGGGTTCTTAGCCATGGTCTTCAACATCGAAAAAAAGGGGGAGAGGAATTGTCAACAACTTCACCCATATGTTGGTAGATAACTTTATTGACTTATTTTAAATGGACTCTTCAAATAGTGTGAAAAATGACACGAGAGAATTGTCCCCTCAATATAAAACTGCTATTAAAGGATGGGGTAATAATTTAAGACGCAGCTGTTCTGTATTGAAACTGATAACACTTTGATATATTTTGTTAAAACTGATGTAATTGAACTTAAAAGAGGAATTGTCAAAAAACTCACCCATAGTTGGTAGATAAACTTTATGACGTGTTTGGAATGGACTCTTCAAATAGTGTGAAAAATGACACGAGGGAATTGCCCCCTCAATATAAAAACACCTATTAAAGGATGGGGGTAATTATTTAAGACGCAGCTGTTCTGTATTGAAACCGATTACACTTTGATATCTTTTGTTAAAACTAATGTAATTGAAGTCGAGTCCTAAGGCGATATTTGTGCTAGTGACATGTAATTCTGCAAATCTTGTATGAAGTAAAATGAAAAGAAGAAGTCACCCCAAATGTGACGCGCAATGCATATAATTATCTTGTTCTTTGATCTCTTTACCATGTTTTCGTAGCAATATGTATACTTTGATGTCCCTCTCAGTTTAATCAGGGAGGTGGAAGAGAGACTTCCACCTCCCTGGTTTAATCATGAGCCTCCTTTTTTATGTTATGTTAGCTTTTCTCTTTCTCTCATCTCACTTTATCTTTCTGCCCGTCTCCTCTTCGGTTTTCTTTCCCTCATTGTTTTAATGTGTGTTATCTCTCTCTCTCCCTCCCTCTCTCTCTCCCCTGTCACTCTCTCTCTCTCTCTCTATCTGACTCTCTCTCTCTCTCTCTCTCTCTCTCTCTGTCCGTCTCTTTATGTCTCTCTGTCTCCCTCTTTCTCGTATCCCTCCCTCGCCATTTCTCACTTTTTGGGTCTCTTTTTTTCTGTTTGTCTTGTCGTATGTTTGTCTCCCTATGAGGGTGTGCGCGTTGTGGTGTATGTGTGTGCGTGTGTGTGCGCGTGTGTGTTGTGTGTGTGCGCGTGTGTGCGTGTGTGTGCGCGTGTGTGTGTGTGTGCGTTGGTGTGTGTGTGCCTGTTTCTCCGTCTGTCGCTCTATCTGCCTTCGTCTCTGCCTCTGCCTCTCCGTCAATTTCACTCTCTCTCTCTCTCTCTCTCTCTACATAATTCCTTCCTCTCATTCTTTATTTTCGGTTTTCTATTTCATTATAAACATCTGTCTCTCAGCTCTGTCCAATATGAATTACTTTATCCAGGTTTGCACGTATGTACATGGTTACTGGTGATTTTTGTTTTGTTCTTATATAAAGAATGAATGTACACGCAATTATAATGTGACTCAGGAGTAACAATATTATAATTCTGAAGGAGATGGAAAGGAGAGTCAGCGTAGGAAAGAAAAACCAGTCACCACTATCATGAATACGACAAAAAGATATTAAAAACAGTTTTCTGCCAAAATATCACATTCAACGTATGGTCATAATAGTAGGGACGACTGAGGGGAGGGGGTACAAGGTTTAAACTTATTGCCACAATTTTTTTTTCGTAATAACCATTTACATCTAACCGAGAAGTGCAGTCAGATCTGCTCCGAAAATATCATTTCCGGGAGAAACAATGAAAGGGGCTTAACGGCATAGGAGTATCCAGCATACGCCCCCTCCCCGTTTTAAAACCCTGAAAATATCAAGAGAATTTGCAGTAGATCTCGGGTGATTCCGCCCCCTTGTTTATCAATTCGGGATACGTCACTGCACGTATAAAAACTGCTCTCTAGACAAGTCAGAATTGTTTCTGTTTTCTTTAAAGTGTCATTTTTTAAAAGCATTTTCTTGTGCGTAAATCTATTTCAAAATTATATAAAAACATATCAAGAAGCTTCAAGCAGAATGGTTATTGTTTCATATACACTCCACCATTGCATAAAGCAGTACTCGTAATGATCTCGAATACGCAAGTGACATTAATGTCAGTCATTTTTGTAAGTGGGGCCGAAATTAAATTGTATGATGCCATGATCTCGACTCGTCATGAAAGTAGATGTATTAAGCCGCGTTGTTTGGCAATCTGTCATAATAATGTTTTTTAATTGATATTGATATTTTGTTCTTCAATCTTCAGACAGTTGATTTGGCAAATGGTGTCCTCGTTAATCATTTCTTTCTAACAATCAATATGGATCGTTGCAGCTTGCGATCCATTTGAAATTGAAAGATATCTATTGGAACGACACACTTGTGAATTTGCTTAGCTAGAGACAATGACGATGATTGTGTTTCAGCTCGTATGAAATTTTCTTTTCATGATCACTTAATTCAAAGTCTTTATGCTTTTCTCTTTCTTCTTCCTCTTCTTCTTCTTCTTCTTCTTCTTCTTCTTCTTCTTCTTCTTCTTCTTCTTCTTCTTCTTCTTCTTCTTCTTCTTCTTCTTCTTCTTCTTCTTCTTCTTCTTCTTCTTCTTCTTCTTCTTCTTCTTCTTCTTCTTCTTCTTCTTCTTCTTCTTCTTCTTCTTCTATTTATCTTCTTCAACAATGCCCTCTCTCTTCTTTTTTCTCCTAGTCCTCCACCTTTTTCTTCCTCCTCCTCATTATTTTTTGTCCAAAACGTTCATCATTGAATAATTTATGTTGTACGAGCGTAACCATTTTTACAGCTGAATTTTGGACCCTTCTTAACCCACTGCCTACGGGAACCGGATGATCCCTGTATGAACCCTACGGGAATATGAGAATTCAGAACTCCACGGGTTAATAGATCGTAATCATAAAAGTGGGAAGGCTGAGGAGCAGAACCAAACAATATATTTTTTCATGTCTCTTCCTGAACAGGTCAAAAGTGGGGGGGGGGGGGGGGGGAGGGGTGTTGGGTGTTGGATCATGCAATGCATAATGGATTTATTCTTTTGGCACAAGCCAACGACGTCTATGATGAAAGTATTAAAACGTTAAATAGGTCAAGTAAAACAATATCATGATTAGAATCTAACGAGTTTATTTTTAAAAAAGAAGAAAGAAAGAAAGAAAAGGAAAGGTTATTGTTTAATACGTTTTTCTTTCTCACGAAGCACGCCGAAAAACAGACCATAGCCATCTTCAAAAATCAATTTTATGACAAGCTTTTCACTCTTTCATTGTATTCTTTATGAGGCACTGAAATATGACAAAGAAAATAAAGGAAAAATACAAAAGAGCTTTCTAAATGGATCTTACTTCCAAGTTTACTTATACCTGAAACATTGAAAAATAAAAGACAAAAAAAAAAACATTATTTCAGCCGGTGATATAAAAGTACCCCTGTCTTTCCACTTGATACTCTTACATTATCTTTAAAAGCTCCATTATACTTATAATCAGCAAAGATGTTTTAATGTATTTCCCGACTCTGACTGATATCCCCTGCAATTTGCAGTTTTTCGACTTTCCTCTTTCGATGTCGCATACAAAACTTACCCGCTAACATGTCTAATTTGCGCCAAGCTTTTAATAATCATGCCAAAGGAAAAAAAGGTCCATTAGGCACGAGAGAGCTCTATCAGGCTTCCATATAGGTTATCCAGTCCCCATCGAGAGTAAGTTTAATCGGATGAAATGTGCATCTATGAATATAGATTAACAAATCTCGGTTTAACTTCCATTAACGTATTAACTTGGTGTCAAGCTTCAGCTCTCTAAATGCAAATAACTACGGATACATTTTTTTTTGTGGGGGGGGGGGGGGGGGAGGACCATTATCGCAGTGGTAAATTTGGCAAACGTATACACTATAGTGGTCTGCTGAAACCCTGTGTTTTTGGACAAGTTCAAAACCGACTTTCAGCGCACCACAAAGCGTAGCAATCTACTTATTCAATGAATCGGACAGAGCACTTATCTTCTGCATTAGAGCACAGCCAAGCCCCCTCGTCTCAATCTGTAGGGGCCTATTCTTCACTGCTTACTGCGGCATTAATTCTACTGGAATGAACAATGCAGTTTGTGTCACGACGTGGTGAAAAAAACGCCTGGTGTGCGCAGGGCCTACGGAATATAATGGTGATATTGTATGAGGTAAATGGGCTTTAAAAATGGGCGTTAATTTATAATACTAATTCCTCTTCATTGGTAAATAGTTAAACAGGTTTTGGTTTTTTTTAGTTTTTTTTTTACTGTCAGTATATTTCAAATATAAAAATGATAGTGCTAAATGGCAGTTGCACATGAGCTGTGATTCTCAATGTGATTTATTACGCCAGCAGTAATTTTCAGGCGGGATCTGAAAAGTATTTTTTAATGGTCTTCGAAGTCTTGTGTAATCATTGCAATATCGTGGAAATACGTGGATATATATATATATATATATATATATATATACAGTATATATATACGGCATTATTGCCAGTGACGTAAATACGGTCAGAAAAATAAGAAAGAGAGAAGGGAAAAGACAGTAAGAGAAACAGGGAGACAGACAAAACTTCTTAGACGACGACCCCTCCCACACTTCCCACTTCAGAATGATCAGGCGCGTGCTATTCCATTGATTATTACAAGTGATCAAACTGCTGTCCGGATCTTAAATTTTATTTGATAACCAAACTTGTACATGTTGTATGCCGACTTAAATTATTGTATGACAGTATGACGCTATAAAGAGAAATAATTATTCCTGTTAATGTCAATGTACACCATGTAGCCTACATCATGTACATGTAGGCATATAAACACGGCTATATTCAACTAAAGCATGTAAGGTGACTGCTGGTTTCGTCTTTTAGCCGGCATTTTCTCGCCTTACTTAAATAGTAATTTCCTTATTTTGGTAAGTCCACAGATATAGAAAATTCAATGAACAACTTCTATAGAAACAAATTTCAGTTTATTTTTTTTCCACATGAAAAGTTGGCTATATGTACATTGATTGACGAAAAGAAAGGTATGGCATCTCGCTGACCGACATTTCAAAAAAAATATATTTCTTTAAATGATAATTTTTGTTTATCATGCATATTTAGTAATATTCAACTCACTATTGATAAAAAAATTCTATTCATAAAAAAAATAAGCGGTAGGAAATAAAAGGATAAATATAAAATACATGGCTATTCACATAAAATTCTATTTTAAAAAATGTACTGCACAATATGCTTTATGAAATATTTCACGTTCATGAGCCCATATACAAACACAACTTTAAAAAAGATTCGCTGGTATATCACATTTGACAATGGGTGAATTCAAGTTCGGTGTTGAAAGCTGGTGTTGGTGTTGGGGCAAAACTAGCACCAGTCACAACACCGAACCTGAAACGAAGCTGGTGCCGGGATTGACTTCACTAGGTGTTGAGCTATCAATAATGTGACTGGTATTATTTTTATAAACCCGAATTCTGTGTTGGGGCTAGAATCAGCAGCCCAATTCATGCTCTCACCAGTCAACACCAACACCAACACCAACACCAACACCAACACCGAACTTGAAATCACCCAATATGTACTGGTCAGAAGTTTCGGTACACCCTGGATTTTGTGACGAGGTTTCAGATCACATTTTACTTCCCATGCTTACGGCCTTCTCTAGGTACCCCAAAGCACTTTTACAGGTTTGGATACTATATAAAGATAATCTACATGTAATGTTTTGATACTCACAGGTGTGTTTTTCTCTCTCAATTTATATCTAAAAACTGTTACTGACAAAAAGCAGCACATGATACATGTGTTTTGACACACTTTTTTTGTCCAAAACTGATTTTAAAAATCCAACTTAGAGATCCCCAAATTTAACACAGCCCGTTTTTAGTTAATAGTCTTTTAAATCAATTTATGTACCATATTTACATGATTAGTTTCATTGGCAATTAACCTTAACATCCATTCAGTGTTTTTGTAGTAACATTCCAAAGATGTATCTATGCCGCTTCTTTTCAACTCGTCCAACATAGGCCATTTTAAGGTTCGCGTACAGAAACAAAGCTCACTAACTCTTTTATTCCATGTTATATCACATTATTTTTGTAACCAATGATCCTGTAGATTATGTAGCTTGAATATACATTTATGTTTGGGGTTGATACAGTGATATTGTGTGAGATGTTCCTTAATTAAAGACAGACCAGGTCGCATTACTTGTTTTGGCAATCTGTTGTGGCATCCATGGTTTCAGGAATATAATCATTATTTTATTAAACACCAGCTTAATCAGCATGAAAACTGATCTAAACTGTTTAATTTACACATATCCCATCATCCATGCTTGATAGTGGGGACACTGCAAGCAGAGATTATTGTTCACTGACCCTATGGGCACGACACACATGTGAGTTCGACACGCAACTTACAATCAAGTTTCCCTCAGTTTAAGATACTAGCCTTCTTTCTCTTTGGGAAATGCATAAATGGGATTTTTTTTTTTTTTATTCTTCCTTTTTTTGGGGGGCAGGCAGTAAAGCGCCCCCAAGACACATGTAAGCTATGCAAAAACTGTGTGTAATTGAAAGAAACATACAAAAAGGTTCAATAATTAAATAAATTACTTAAATAGTTTCTGCCTCTGGACCCTAACCCCAAACAGCTTGTGTTGAACGAGTAAAAAGGGAAAATCTAAGCAACCCTCCTGAAAAGTATGCTAGAATAGTGAATAAACATTTCAAGTAATAACTCTGATGAAATTCATTAAACAAATATATTACATTTGAAAGCCAATAACCAAACAATGGTTACTTTGGGCAATTTCAATGTATACTTTATTTTTCAAAATTTTGAACAGAAAAGTACTGAAAAATTGCATATATCGTTATGTCATTTTTCGTCAGTTGTGGGTGTCCAACCAATGACAGTTAAAGTAAATCACACCTAAATGTATCAGTACATATTATATAGTAAACATGTAATCATGGTAATGTGTAAATCAAATCTTTAGAACATTTGTCAGAGCTCTAGACAAGCTCATTTTGTTGGGAACAGACATCAAAGTAAAAACTCATCTGAAAATCCAGGATGTACCGAAACTTTTGACCAGCACTGTACACAATTTTATAATTTAGAGAATTAGAAAACACTTGTCACAAGAATACTTCTTACACATCCATGGGATATATACGTCTCTTGCACACATAGATTGTTCTCCTTGCATTCTGGGTTGCAAATTCATGCATATCATGGAGGTAAAAACACCCTTGATATAAATCACTGATTTTCATTTTTAAACATACGTTGAAGTAGTCCTTTGACACATTCCACGTGGATTCTGGCCAGTCGGTATTTGATCATCTGAAATGTTAGGATGACTGTCCTCCTCATTAACGTCAGGCGCGACATCGTCTTCGTTCTCTTTGTAAGGAGGCGCGAGCACCGATTCGTAGGAGGGCGGCGCCTCGATGGGCGGTGGCGTGGGAGGCCGGTAATCTGGCGGGGGTTCGGCCATTTCGTAGGAAGGGTTGTTGGTGGCCGCGTGGTCATCGCGTGATGCGGAGGTCGAGCCACGGTGATGACGGCTGCGCTGGTAGACGGCCAGGATAGCGAGAATGAGGAGCATCATCAAGCCCATGAGGGTGATTAGTATAGTCTCCCAAACTGGTAAGCTACCATCGGTTCCAGGTTCATCTGCATTACCAAAAGGAAACATTAATAGAACTGGTTTTAAAGCAACACTTTCCTCCAGTGATTTCCCATCTAACCGTGCTAACGGTATTACTAATAATGCTTTTTATGCCAATATTTTGTTCATTTCATACATGATATTAGTAAATGAAACGAAAAGGGAACTTAGACCTACACCATTATCATAACCTATATTATGTTTATTTTATGTCTATGTCTTTTCTGTTTTTTGTTGGTTTGTTGTGTTTCCTTTCGTTTTCTTTTTTCTTTGCTTTTCCTTCTTGTTTTGCTTCTGTGTTCTTTTAATTTTTGCTAGTGTGATTTCTTTATAAATATGTCTGCCAATTTGAAGATCTCAGAACCCTTATCGCCTAAATTGGTCCGCCCCAACCTGAACTCCAAAGTAGCCCAGTAAAGCTCCTGCATCCATTTCAGCTGGACTACTTGTTACACAATTTTAACCAATGTGGGGTACATTTTACCCAATATTTTGTTAAATTATACCCAACAAACATGCATGTCCCCTTTATTTACCCAGCATGGGTAGAATTTCACCCATCAATTTTTGGAGTGCAATATTTTAGACAGTGTACTTTACCTTCGTAATAGTAACAGTCGATGCCGACATCCTGATCGTGTCCGCAGTCGTATTCCCCCCAGGCGCCATGGTGGCACTCCCTCAGATTGTCGTCGTCCGAGTCGCAGTCCACATTGCTCAGTGCGATCGGGCCATAGCTTGAGGGAAACTCCGAGGGACTCAGGATCTTAGTGTACAGACCCGAAGCAAAGTTCAGTTGGGAACACACCACCTGTGAGAATCAGACTAATGTTGTTTTTAAAAAAATCAATACAAAACAGATTCGAATCCGAACAAATTTAAACCCTAAAGGTAAGGGATCAACAAATACAAAGTAAATTTTAATTTTAACAAATTAAAAGACAAAAAGTAAGCTTTTTAACGAATGCATGATAACTTTAAACATCGAGATGCTTCATGTATCACACAGTAATACCCCGTCACACCAATGAGACTACACAAGATCAACGACGTATCGAACCAAAAAATACATTACCACACAGTGGGCAAGATTTGTGGATTATCGATCGGTTTGGAGTCGGTACGGTGATGTGACTGGGTATGAAGGCCTATCCTCAAGAACATATTTGCAAACAGGAAAACGCATACTCAAACAGTGATAATAAAATCTCCGTCTCCTCTGCATTCTTTTTAAAAAATTGGGTACAAAATTTGCAACGAGGGAGATTACGTGTCTGATCAACTTGGTCCAATTTTTTTTTTTAACCCAGCTTAGGTATTATTTTGCACATTTTGCAGAAAGTATTCTATATTTTGACCCTTAGCGGAAAATGTACTTCCAAGGTTGTGGGAAAAAAAATTATCCAATATTTCTTAAAGAATGTAGGGAGTGTATTATGAGGATGTAAGTGCCCGCTTTGGGGAGGATAAGGAGAGGAAGGGAGAGGAGGGAAGGGAAGAGAGAGAGAGAGAGGGAATGGCCGGAGTTCACAAAGCTTAAAGGGTGACTAAATTAGAAAATTGATTGCCCATTTTTCGTAGGAAGGAGTCATCAGGAGCCAAAAAATATCTATCACACACTTTTTTATGCATTCAGTCGTATTTCATAATCATTTGAAAAGTACATTTTTGCTGATTTACACAGTCATAAGCCCCGCCCCTAAAAAA
This sequence comes from Heliocidaris tuberculata, assembly GCA_025618425.1. Classification (NCBI taxonomy): domain Eukaryota; kingdom Metazoa; phylum Echinodermata; class Echinoidea; order Camarodonta; family Echinometridae; genus Heliocidaris; species Heliocidaris tuberculata. Next base: position 23,721,677 of record CM046845.1, read on the forward strand.
AAAACCCATCGAGCGACATCATGATCACGTGATCTGTGACGTACGAGAAGTAAGGGAAAATATTCCACCAACCTACATACCGTGCGCGCCCGCAGGCCCCGGCAGGCCCAGCCCGGTGCCGAGCATAACATTCACCGCATCGACCATTTGCATCGCATATTTTCGTGTGTTTAATTCCTCACAATAACTTTGATTTTGGGACACAATTTCATCAGTAATGCCAAATCGGTGTATAGTTGCGGGCTGTAGCAAGACCCCTAAAGATGATGTAAGCCTACGTACATCATTTTCCTAAAGATGAAAATCTACGGAAATTGTGGGTCGCAACAGTATTCTCACGCGGGCAGAGTGGCAAGGGCCAAGCGAGTGGAGTACAATTTGCAGTGATCACTTTTCTTCTCCAGCAGCTGCAGCAGCTTCACCCGCGGCCCCTTCCCCCGCGACCCCTTCACCATGCCCTGGCGCGTCTTCTGCGAGGGGTTCAAACATAATGGTCGAATTCCCCTTGCCACTGCACTTGAGCTTCTTCTCTTTCGGTATCGATAAATCATCTGATAAATCAGAGTTCGTATCTGGCTCAAAAAAGTCCTCCAAATCGGACTCGCGATCACTATCCATCTCTCTAAGTTACTCGAAGAATTCAGCCAAAAATCTAAGTCAGTACTACCGTAGTACATGTAAGGCGAAGTAAAAAAAAGGCGAGAGTGAAAACAAACCAAACAAAGGCATTCACCAGTCGCTTAGTACGAGGGGGAACATAGTTGCCGTACTAAAGATGTGTAGTACACTGCACAGACGCATAAAACGGCTGTGTACGCGTTTAAGACCAATGCAAAACTATCGTTCGGCAAGCTCAGCTGGATGAGAACATTGTTCAAAGAAAAGTTAAAAAAACAAAACAAGAGCTGTATAATTGGGCAAAAGTGTTCACTGATCTTAAAGAAAATATATTGATAATGATTATTCACTCCTTAGGCTGTATTGATTAATTTCTCTTTTTCATAAATTGTCTGTTGAACAGACGGGTCAAATACCGCATTGTGTGTACAATGTTACATTGCCGCAGCCTGTAGATCTTGTGCCTCTTACTCTTCATACGTCACTTGGGGGTGTGACGTCAATTAGCCAATCAGCTCACGAGTTTTAAGGAATGGTCCCCAAACCTCTACTTTTCCCCCTTTTTCGCCAAAACGAGACATAATTTTGACAATCAATTGCCAGATTCGTGATTTGAATGCAAAAATACATGGAAACAGCACCCTTTTTTTCTCTAATTTAGTCACCCTTTAAAGGTGGTTTCAATTCAGACCATGGTTTATGCAGATTTCTTGGTATAAATACGCTTGATTTAGCGCGTACACTTAAAAAGATCCAATAATGAACGCGCGCCGGTCGCGCGTGGTTGGCAAAAACGCTAAATTCACGATTGTTGTCATGGTTCATTTAAATTAATTTAAATAAACCATGGTCTGAACCATGGCAACAAGCGTGAATTTAGCGCTTTTGCCAACCACGCGCGACCGGCGCGCGTTCATTATTGGATCTTTTTAAGTGTACGCGCTAAATCAAGCGTATTTATACCACGAAAACCATGGTCTGAATTGAAACCACCTTTGTGAATTCCGGCCAATGAGTTTTACCTCCGCCTCGGCATGCCCCCAACCTTCCGATGAGCATACAGATCCCCAGATTCCAGCTCCGAGATAAACCTCAAGCCGACCTCTTGAGATCGCATTGTCATAGTCTACCAACCGAGCTTTAACATTTCCGATGGATTCTAAAGAAAAGTACAGCAAATAGACATTATTTAAGATGACACAGATATCAAGGGAATTTCTAGAAGAAAAAGTGGGTGTCACAACGCTATACATTCGAAATTTCTGTCTGAAAATCTCATATTTTCTTGGCAAAATCTAAAATTTTCAAACTTGAACGACAACTGAAACAATGGAGTATCGATAATTCCCCCCCCCCCTTTTTTTTTTCTTGTTGGAGAATCTATCATACTTGTAGTCGCCAAATTTTAGAATATTCAGGTCATTTTCTTCTCGGCAAAGTTAACAATCTGGGAAGCTTTTTGTATGTTTGTTTAAATTTTTGTCGGAAATTTTTCGACAAAAATTAGGTTCAACACCCCCCCCCCCCCCCCCTCACCTCAAAAAGTAAGGAAACAGACATCGTATTTAAAAAAAAAAAAAAAAAAAAGTCTCATCAGCGTTTTAGGGTCTCCTTTTAACTCAAACAATCCTCCCCAGGTGGCCCGCCCCCCCCCCCCTTGGATCCGTCCATGGTCACACCCCCACCTGCAAAATGTTCTTGCGACGCCCCTGCACAAACCGAATGCTAAACTTCAACCCTGGACCAAACACTATGCCTAACTTCAACCATAACCCTAAACGTAACCTAGACCCCTATTGCAACCCCAACCCGAACCCTATATCTTTGACGAAATAAAGACCGGAGCAACTGTCGCCGGAGCATTTTTCGGACCACCTGGGGAGGGTTTCATGAAAGGAAGTTGTCGGATATTTTATCCGACAACTGTTATAAGCTACTGAAATCCTTGCATCTGATTGGCTGAGAGCAAATTTGTCGGATAAAATATCTGACAAGTCCTTTCATGAAACGCCCCCCTGGTGTAACCCTAAATTTTTTAGCTTACCATACGGCCTGCACATCATTGAGATATCTCGAGAATGATCCCCATCACCGGCCGTCAAGTCACCACCATCATATGTGCACTCACTAAGATTATCCTCGTCCCCATTGCACGTGATCGTCTCCATGTCCCATATGAGGTCATAACCGGTCCCGAAAACGGCCTCGTCGTAGATCTCCATCACGGATTCGTAGCCCAGCTGTCGACAGATGACTTCGGCTTGTTCTTCGTCGAGGACATTGACAGTGCCCCAGGTACCAGAGTGATATATCTTGAGCAAACCTTGGCCGGCATAATTGCTATTGTGCAGCCTGACGTCCAAGTCTGTATATCAAATATAATTACGTAATGTATATATATATATATATATATATATATATTTACATATATTTGTAATCCCTTTCCGAAAAAGGAACGTGAGGATCGTTTCGAAAATTTGGAAAATAAACTTCAATCGGCAAATAATGCATCTCCACCTCGTTATTTTTCTGTTACTACGCCAAGAAGTGGTCTTTACAACGCAATACAGTGCGTCCCAAAATAAGTTAACAGTCAGAAAAAGCCTCCCTCAATAATTATTTCAAAATATTTGTACGGAATTTTCATACCTGTGGATAGCTTATGGTCTTTTCTATCAAACGACACAAAAAATCTGGCAATATTTTACGTTCGAGTGAGCAAACGCCACTTAAGTGAAAGTGTGTAAAATCCAGACTTGACAAGAATTAGTATTTGTTCTGACTGGTATTAACAACTCTGAGAATTGTTATAAGTTGACAGTTGGAAAAAGTCTCCCCAAATGAACATTTCAAAATATTTTCTTGAAGGTTCATAACTTTTCATAGCTTAGGGGCTCTCCTATCAAATGACACCAAAACATCGAAATATATTTTACGCTTGAGTGAGCAAAAGTCATTGTTGTGAAATGGTGCAAAAATTCATTTTTGACAAAAATTTGTACTGGTTCTGGATGGTTTCAGCAAAGATGAGAGTCGTGAAAAGGCTTAGAAATTTTCATATTCTGATCATTAAAGGGCAATTTATGAAAGAATAGGCTTTGTTTTCTTATGCCCTGAAATATCCCATCAAAACTTTATGGTTGACTGAGAAAGCCACCTTGAATTAAAAACTCGCCAAAATTAATATTTCAAAACACTCAATAAAGTAGTTAATTGCTCAATGAAGTATAACATTTTTTATGAGATAAGTAAGTACATAGAGATCGCCGAGGAAGTGATAGTACGTCTCATCGCCTGAAATCAAAAGGTGATTAATTGCTTTATATTCCACATCTGAAACATTTAACTGGTACGAGAAAGACAATTATTGTTTACTTCTCGAAAAAGACATTTAGGCCCGAATTCACAAAATAAGTTAAAACCATGCATAAACCGTACCCCTACCTGGGTGCGCACAATTTTTTTATCATTTCAAGCGCGCGATTGGGCATTATTTTAGTACACCTATGGAGCTATTCGTAAAGGTCACGCACTTTTCAATTTGACTATTCGTAAAGGTCACGCACTTTCATTTCGCGCGTACCCAAAATATTGATAACGCATTGTGACTCTGTAATAGACTGAAGAGATCAGCGAAACACATAAGCACTATTCTGTCAAGGTCACCAACTTTTCTTCTCGGGTCGATTGATTGGGAGATCTACATTTTATCACCTGATTACCTTTTGACCAATCTAACAGCAAGATTCTTAGTATGTGGAATATAAATTATTCTAATTTCCTTCTCTTTCGAACTCTTGAGTCTGTATGCTTGTCCTTCTGATGATCAAAAGTGTAGTAAGATTTTTTTTCTTTCGGTCTGACTATTTTGTTATCCATCTATGTTCATCCTGAACTTAATATTCTCTTGAAATCCACTTTCATAACTGGGATGATTAATTTAAGACTTCAGCAAGAATATTATAACCAATACAACAGAAAGCTTTATATTACCTTTCGGCTGGCTACACCAAGCCTGAGCTACCTTCTCTGGCTGACACAAGGATGAACCATACCACACCTGCCCCGGACACTCATAAAACAGCAATTCCTCTTCTCCTGTGCATTCGTAGTTTGCCACGAATGAATCTCCGATCACCTCGTTGACGACTGCGACAGGCGTCCGGTAATCATCGTCGACCTCGTATCCAAGTTGACGACACACGACCTCTCGCTCCTCAATGCCCCACTCGGAATCAAAGCAGACGGTGTACCAGCCAATGTTATACCGGTACACTTGAACCACACCCTCGTAACTAGTGCTCCCACCCACGAGGCGAATTTGCTTCTCTTTTCCTGAAAATAATAATAAAAATAACAGTAATAATAATGATGATAATAATATTGATAATAATAATATCGATAAAATATTTCATATCTAGCATTGTCTCTACGCGCTTTCAAATAACTTAGGATTATTACCCCAGGGGCCTGTAACATAAAGAGATAAATCAGTCTTATGATTGATATCAATCGTAAGTCTATGGCAAACCATGTACTAAAGAGTGACAATTGATCGTAAGATTGATTGTATATCTTTATGTTACAGGCCCCAGCTCTATAAAGCGCTGAAGCATTCATGTAATTTGTTGACTCCTATCGGTACCTACTTACTTCAGCTGAGTCTAGAGTGGCAAATTAAATGTAGATAAGGATATTTCTAAAGACGTTGTAGTTCACTTGTGAATATTCCTGATTTGCCTGACATTTTAAGACTTCAGTTATTAATCTAAACTGTTCAATTAATCACAGCTAACTAGCCTGTTGTGAATAACCGAACGGTTTAGATTAATAACTGAAGTTTTAAAATGATAGGCAAATCAGGAATAGTCACAGCAATTAGCCTGTTCTGTGAACTTTGCCAGGCATTCTGCATTTAGTTACACCGCTAAAAACGGGGCGAGTGTCGGGGGTGTGACATTCCCAATAAAGAAATTGTCGGCTGGCAAACCACAAATTGCTGTCGGTAAATAAGACATTTTTAACCTAAGTCGGCAATTTTAAAACAAAACAGAGAGTTGGTGTTTTGCTTGTCTGATATTATCAGACGAACTCTTGGCAAATGTGGCCCATCCCCATTAAAACTGATCTAGCGACACGTTTTCGTTGCTTCTTTTTCTGTTGTGGTATAAATCATTTTGTAAAAATGACGGTGGGAAAACATACTCATGCAAACAGCACCCGCGTCGGTACGATGGTTGCAGTTATCATTGGAAAAACCACTGTGGTCGCAGTCAAAGATACTACTTTCCCATCCATGGCAATCGACGTCGTCAAGAAGAATAGGACCGTCTGCAGTGCCAAAGTAGGAGTTCCGAGGCGCTTCCATAGCACCGAGTTCGTATCCGAGTACGCGACAGACCACACTGGCGTCGTCGGTACCCCAGTAATCATCACAAACAGTGCCCCAGGTGGCACCGTAGAAGACTTCGACGCGACCTTCGTGTGGTCCGCTACCGTCCACAAGCCGGACGTCTGGTGAACCAAAAAATGAACATGATCATGGCAGATAATGACATTGATGCGAAACAGATACGAAATCTCAAAACACAACAGGGTCATTCTTGCCCGCAGCACACGTGCATCATTTACCTGACATAGGACTGCGTCAGCGCAGTCCGAGTGTGAAATCATAAAAAATTGATTTGGAAAATGAACTGAGCATATCCTTCATTCATTACGCTGTATGCGGGTATATCGACTTCAAAGTCTGGATTAGCGCAGTTAATAAAATCATCGTGTGCAACGGGGATTAATGATCTGTAGTACACAACATTTAAAGTTGCCTTAAACTGAACCTCATAAATGGCGCCTTCTTTTAACAGAATTTGGAAAATGTGTGTGCGTCTCATTTTCCCATCATGCACCATTCTTTCTTGTAGAAGCTTATAATGTACTTGCAGACAGTTTTCTACAATTGCAAGTCAAAATTAATAGTTTGAAATGTGCTTATTTTACCAGCCAGTTTTTAGTCAAAATTAAAAATAAAATGTAACTTTAAGTATAATCTTAATTTAGAAAGTTCAATGCCACTTTAAAGTATAATGATATTGTAAATTCCAATTATGATCATCATGATCATATCACACATCAATCTCCAATGGGAGGTCCCCTATATCATTCGTCATCATTCTTCATCTCAACATTCGACGTGCTTCAACTTCTCCCAAATGTTCACTAAACAAAACTATTTCTCTAATTTCGTGCTCCTACTCGAATCAATCTGGTGTAATGATAAGGTTTAATATCCCTTTAAACCTGATAAACTATTTGCGGCAGAATTTTTTAAAATGAAAGTTTACCTGTAGGATCACATCGGAGAATCACATCCCTCCTCCCGTTGCACGTATCAGTGGTGTCCCATACTGCATCCGGACATGCTTCCAGTCTCCTCTCGTTTCCTTGGCAACTGAAACCGCTAAGAAATACTTGCGTGTCGTTGGTGTGCCCAGAGCTGGCGCTGTTTGACAGGTCACTCAGAGAACTGTTCAGATAACCGGAGAAGCCGAGTTGTCGACAAGCCACTTCTGACTCTGCGGAGGTCCAGGTATCTGCGCAGACACTACCCCAAGTGCCTGAAGAATTCCCCAAGATTTGCAGTATGCCATCATGCGATGACGTACCGTTGTAAAGTCTTAAGGAACCTGCATGGGACGTAGTGGTAACACGGTTAATAGGAGAACACCATCATTTAAAGCTCATAGACAGTCTCGGTAGCAAAAATCATACTGGCAAGAAACTTAACTAACATAGTCACATACTATTCTCCCTTTATCATAAGGCACATGTACGAGATTATTTAACATTCCATTCACGATTTCGAACAAATTTTAGTGTAAATATCTGCAAGAAACGCTTGGTAACGGCTTTTCACTGCCTCACGCTGAGACCATATCCACCCGAAGGTTCCCCACACAGTAAACCCAGCGCTCCGCACTATGTGTAGCGTATTCTATAACACACAGCAATCCTCGTGTGAGTAATGTGTGTGGCCGTTGTTCGAATTTACATCCCCTCTTTTTGGGGCCAGGGATTTTTATTCTTTTCACCTCTAATTCGATAAATATTTCACTTGAGGAGGAAAAAACTTCACAGCATCTTAGTTATGTTAGTACCCTGCTATTTATTAAGTAAAATCAAAGAAATCTCACGAAAAGTTTTTGAGGGCTTCCCAAAACTATCTAATACCTTTAACTAGGAAATGTAGGAGTTTGTAACTATGTGATGATACATTTACTATATAGTCTGAGGCACATGCACCTCAGAATATTTTGCTAATAAATGTGTCTAAAATCATCAGAGTATTAGAAAAAGCCTTGAGTTTGTTTTCTAACGTTATTTTCAGGCAGTGCTTAATTATCAAAAAAAAAAAAAGAAGAAAATATACATATGTACCATGCAGGCTACATTATTGGAAAAAGTCGCAGAATCAAACAGGAACATTCTCTAGAAAAAAAATGTACATAAAACCAATTTCTGCATGATATAACGAAGACTAAGAACAACAATATCATAAAATTACTCGAAGAAACAATAGGATTGTATATTTACTCGAACATCATACAAACACATCAAAGGTCACTTTATGGCAATACAGGACTAATGTAACATAGAAGAGCAGTGGCGTAGCTATGAGGGATGGGGGGGGGGGGACAAGATAGGTATATAGTACCCTTCATGATTTTTTAACGTCTCTTTAATAACTATCAGATTCTCAACGGTTACATAAAGCAGGGGAAATTAGAGAATTTGCGGGCAGTGCGCGCAGCAAAATTGAATTCTGATCGTGTAATACATTTTGTATTTATTGTTTGGAAAGTTTCATTTCCCGAGTTTTGCATCATTTTAACTTATTTCATTTTACACTTCTGGATTTATTGGGGGGGGGGCAAAGCGATATGTTTGCCCCCCCCCCACCCCCCCCCCCCAGGATCGACGCCCCTGTGACGGGGCATCGATGACAGTGCCTCTTTTTGATTGGGGGGGGGGGGATACAGGAGCGAAAGAGAGAGAATCTGCGATGGGGAAGGCAACGTTAATAGAAAAATTGTACAACTCCCTCTCCTCACTTGACGTTCTTTGTTGTCGTTCTCTCGCAAAAGAGATGGCTGGATCCACAAGGCGCTAAATACAGTAGAGGGAGAATACTTTCTAATAAAGTAAAAGGAGAGGATACATTTCCTCTTCGTTCATCATGCAGGGCGGATCCAGGATTTGGGGGAAAGGGGGTGGAAGCAATTCTAAAAATAAACAAAACATCTGACGGATCAAAAAGAAAGAAAAAAAAAGTTAGTCGCATTTTCGGGTGCCTTTTGTGTAAAAAGTTTGCAAGGTTGGAGGGCACCTGTCCTGCATTGTGTCAACTGGGTTTTTAAAAATGGGGGGGGGGGGGTCAAGAGTCGGTTGTGCCCCCTCCCCTCTAAATCCGCCAGTGCAATATGTTCCTGAAAATACGCTCTGATACCTCAGTCACATCGCCAAACCGACTCGACATCGATTCCAAAACCTCGCCATTCGGGGAAATGTAATTTTTTTTGTTCGGTCTGTTGTCGATCTGTCGATCTGGGCCCCTTTTCATAAAACTTGTTATCAATAACAAATGCCCCATTGCTATGACAAATTCGCTCTCAGCCAATCAAATTCACGGATTTCAGTAGCTTATAACAATTATTGTAACTTGTTACTGATGACAAGTTTTATGAAACAGGGCCCTGGGCCCCATTTCATGAAACTTGCTTTCACTGCCAAGTTACAATAACTGTTATAAGCTACAGAAATCCTTGCATCTGATTGGCTGAGTGCAAATTTGTTGGTAAAAATCACTGACAAGACACTTGATGAAACGCACCCCAGGTGTCGGTCTTGTTGGTGTGACTGGGGTATTGTCCTTACCTTGTGCGGTGCACACAACCGAGGCATCGTCCTGGTGCGCGCAGTTGTGGGTACCTATCGTATTGTGGTCGCATTCGAACAGGTTGCCTTCTCCTCCTCTACATTGAACATCGTCCAACCATATGGCACCACTCCCCGCCCCGTAGGCTGCGGCAACGAGGGCCAGGTCCGCCCCGCTGTAGCCGAGATCTCTGCAGACGACCTCAGCCTCGTCTAAACTCCAGTGGTCATCACAAACCGACCCCCAGCGTCCATTGTACAGCACCTCAACTCTGCCCTCGTTCGGGAACTGTCCGCCCACTAATCGTACATATTCTAGCAAGAAGAAATATTAAAGAGGAAATAATATTTAAATTTTCACTGACTTAAAGCATTATCTTCAGAAAATGTGAAAAATATGAAAATCCAGAACTTTTCGATCTTGTGTCCATGCATTTTCATATTGATATAATCTTTCAGTTTCTGATTTCAACATTTTATCGCTGTGCAGTTATCTCCATACTTTTTTTTTAAAGTTTCAGACAGATATTCAAAGGATGGTCTAGTGACACAGCAAGTATATTTTGGCTGAATGTTATGTAGGTCTTGAAGACAATTGACTTAAATTGAAGACGTACTGTATAAAGACTGACATAATTATGCACTGGTTGAATAGTCCTGGCAAACTGAAATCGTTGTGCATGATCCAAGACATGATGCTTTTCCTGTATATTATACATGTTATATGCCTGAATTTAGAAAAATATTATTCACAAATTCGCCCAGCTATACGTTGTTAAAATTAAGAAAATGGAAGTATAAGAGTGCATGGAAAATATCGAGGCAAAACTAAAGGTCTGTAATCCCTTTAAAACATAATTCCGCACAATTAAGCACATATTACTGCCCTCTTGTCATGATCGAGTCTGACTACCTTCAAAACAAAAGTTGCTGTTGACGACCTTGAAGCTTGTCAGAGGCTTGCCCGATATAGCAACAAGTAATATATATAATTGTAAGGATGTGACTAAAACACAACATGACGGGCCGTCTTGGTTGGATAAATCAAATAAATGAAATGAGCCAAGACTCAGGACGTAGCTGAATACCAAGGATTTACTGATGTCAAGCACAAGCAAGCACTGTCCATAGCATAACCAGAAACAACCTAACATGTAATGATTTTAATTACATCAAACTTTACATTGATTATCACTATATCAATTTATATATCGATTATTCTTATTGGATATTAGTTATTGTCAGCAGCATTGTATTGCTCATTACTTTTCTCTTATGCATGTAGTAGTATTATCATTTTGTTCCATTTTCGTTGTTTTTCGTTGTATAGCTCCTGAAGAAGGCGTAATGCCGAAAGCTTGACATCATGACATCAATAAGTCCGTGATATTCAGCTACGTCCTGAGTCTTGGCTCATTTCATTTATTATATATATATATATATATATACAATGTGAAAGGAAAAGTGAGTATAATGGTTGCGTAGCTAAAATCAACCTTTTCAAAAATTTTCAAAAAGGGAGGACAGCTCTGGGGAACATTAATTTAAGCTACGCAACCATTATTCTCTCATTTCCTTTCACACTGTATTTTTCCACGAGAGTTGCCAAAGCTGTTCTATACGTTATTTCCTTGCAATTGTACATTATTATTCTGACATGTACCTGTATCTCAAAGAATTTGCTTGGATCCAGCTGAGACACGCGGCTTGTCATTGTTCAAAACTCCCCTGCCCCCGACAAAGAAGTTAATTAATGAAGTTGAAGATTTGTCAATCCGTCGGTCAATAGACCTGCTGTTCACAAATGTATTCAAATTTTATGCATACTTTTAAAACAAAGGTTGTTCTTGACAACCTGAAAGCTTGTCAGAGGCTTGTCAGACATAGTAACAAGTAATGTATGCAAACTGGATTCCAGGTATTGTAGTTCAATCATTCATTAATAACAGATTAATGGAATACCTCGTTACTAAATCCCCAGGAAAGAAACATCCATAAATTTGAATAACTTTGTAAACAGGTCTGTTGAATGTCGCCGAAACCACTGGCCTGTCTCCGTGGTCTAGTGGTTAAGGCATTGGCATTCTAAGCCAGTGACCCGGGTTCGATTACCGGCGGAGACATTCAATAGACCTGTTTACAAAGTTATTCAAATTTATGGATGTTTCTTTGCAAAAATTTCAAAAAGGTATATATATATATATATATATATATATATATATATATATATATATATATATATATATATATGCAAGGTGGATTCCTTCGATCAAAAATGTTATTATAGGGCACAGGTGAATTACATAGCTCAGCAATAAGGCTTCTTGGAAGAAGCATTCTTAAATCTGAATGCAGTAAGCATGTCTCGTAGTTTCGAATCGGGGGGTCTTCCGGTTCAGACCCTCCTCCACTACGCCAATATGTATACTATCAGTTTCTTGTATGCATTATTGTCTATAGGATATGCAGTTGTCCGATGAAGTCATCCGGGTGTAATTGTCCTGGGGTACTTGTCACTCTGTATACTAATAGTCCAGGGGTCAAAGTAATCCTGATATGATTTATGAATATTCCTTTGGTATACAAATTCATCCAAAATACTCTTTTTCTCCTGATATTTCTGAAAGTAAAATATTCTCCTTTGAATCAACACAAACACACACACTGTGTTAAGAAGTCCAATCGAAATGTAGTATGTACCTTTAATGATGAAAAGAAATAGAGCAATATATATATATATATATTATATATATATATATATATATATATATATATATATATATATATATATATATATATGTCCAATTAAAGTTCACTGTGTTAAGAAGTCCAATCGAAATGTAATATGTACCTTAAGTGATGAAAAGAAATAGAGCAAAAAATTATGTTCACTCAAAGGAGAATATTTTACTTTATAGTCCCACGTATTGCTGTATATGCCTGTGGTAAACTCTGAATAAATACAAATATTAATAACTGCCTATATTTATATATTGCGTATAACTGCCTATATTTATATATTGCGTAAGGCATAGTGTTATTCTAATAATAATCTATTCAAAATAAGAAGATCAGACATGTATCACCCATAAAACCGTCGTTATTGAAGACAATGTAGTCACACTCGTAAACTCACCCGTATGTGCGGTTATGAAGGGAAACATGCAGAATAACCCAACCAGATTGATGATATAAATCGACTTCATAGATGCTAAAATATCCATAATTCAGCGAAAATATGAATCAGTGCTCTCCGTCTCCCAGCACAGAGAGGAAATGGTACACTTTGATGCATATAGTCACCACTGGAAACATACGAAATGCATACATTGGAGAAGGTGCTCGGGGGGGGGGGGGGATGCAAAATTTCTATTCTGTCCAAACCGGGTACATCTCTTTGTTGACATTCTCTACATACGCAGTGCGAATAAATTAATGATTAACTAATACAGCTCGTGGGATCGTTAGCATTAACGAAATCGTCAAGGAACTTAATGTATATTTGTAGTTGAAAGTTCAAGTCGTGTATTATCATTTAATTGTTTAAGATATATATGTGATTATAATATGACAGAATCAACATGGAAATTCGTAACTCTGTCAATATAAAAGGGTAAAGAAGAGTAATTCCTCCTTAAATATTTTCAAATGACGTTATAGCTACTTCCTTGACGTAATTTCTTTTGTCGAGTTCGTCCTTTTCACCCCGTTGCATAAGTTTGAATTTTTGTTTCTATTGTCACTTCCTCACTGCAACTGAAAATTGCTGATGAAGATATATTGTTGTAAAAACAGGGTAACTAGCAAACGGTCAATTCATATAATCACAAAAAGACAAGAAAAGAAAAGTAACACCCAATAATATTACTTACGAAATACTTTGCATCGAGATAACATTAATCATGAAGACGTAAATGCAATAAAAAAAAAATTAATAAATGGAGATAAGCGGCATATCCAACTTAAGTTGAAGCCGACGCATAAGCTCATGCCCCCCTCCCGTTTGAAGCCCCCCCCCAAAAAAAAAAATAAAAATAAAAAATAAAAAATAAAATAAAAATGATAACAATTGAATAAAAATAATTAATTAAAAAAAATGATTTTAAAAAATTAAGAATATCACTGACAAGACTTGTAAAGTTTCTACTTAGAAATTTCCCCTCATCTAGGGAGGATTCCGCCCCTTGCCATATGTTTAGGATCAGAATATATTTCCTGAAACATAACGTTAATGTGGAACACACGAAACGGCAAAGAATGCTTCACACACTTGGCTGACTGTAATTCATACAATAGACATTTTATTCATCTTTTATGATTGAGACGTATAGTAATTAGCAGTTTACAAAATGTATTTACATAATACAGTGTAGTGTAGACATCAGGTGTAATATAAAGAAACGAATTCAGTACATGACGAGTTAACAATTCACGAAGCAAGAGATGCACAATACCTATCACTGCGTATGATGAAAAAAAGTCTTATCATCACAAATATTTCCTGAATATGTAGAAGACAATCAAATAATACCCATCGGGTAATTCTGCTTATCTTTTTATCAATCTTAATGTGTTATTTCTGTATTGCGTGATATAGGATTCCCTCAATACTATCTAAGGTCATTTCACTTTTATACCTCTCCCCTTCCATTATATTCGGCACAAAAACCTAGGGGCATCGCTGAAGGGAGAGGGTTTGTTTCATAGCCATATTAAAACTTTTATATGGGAAATCCATACTAGTTATCTGGTGGAAATATTTGGGAACTTTTTTTTTTGACACTCCGGTTAGCAAATTCTGCCTGACATCCCCTTGCTCAAAAAGTTCTAGCAACGCCCCTTCGTAAACCGGAGTGTGATAACGTGGGGAAAAAGTCAACGCAGTCATCTGTGGCTCGGTGTGAAGTCTGATATTCAAGATATATACATTATATACATCACACCTGTATTGACTTCGAATATAATACAATTTTTGTTTCCTAAAATCTTTGGCAAAGTGCGTTTTTTAAAGCTTGTTCAATCTTAGGTTATATATTCAAAAGGCAACAACGGATAAACAATCGTGACAACAGTAACGACTTTCCACGGACAGACATTGTTCATGCGCAAGAACCATTCTCGATCTCATCCAATTTATGGACAGTAGATGGCGTTAACCTGAAAACACTGACTACCCATTGCCTTATACATGTAGAATGAGACTACGGTACGTCAGGTCATGGTACAGTGTGAGTCGATTAAGAAGAAACCCAGATCCAACCCTAAATATCGTTGCAATCAGTTTAGATTTAATCAAAGATACTCAATATGGTTGTAGCCTATAATGTTTCCTTTAATTTGATACCTTGATCAATAAAATCCAACTACGGAGAGCTGAACAGTATCATTTTTCCTGATTTATGTCAAATTTGCCTCTGCCCAAGGTTTGAATTAAATGGCTGGTCAAACCAAGGCTTGGTTGAATCAAGGAGTTATCGCAGTGATGACTCCTTGGTTGAATGGTGTCCATTCCAAATGAACGCATTCACGCATTATGAAAGTAACTCCTGAATGAACGTCATTCATCCCGAACTTCGGCAAAGACAATGTGACATGCTTTTTTTTCAAAATTGGCCAGTGCTCAGTCATCCATGACCGCAGTTTGATGGACAGCCTGCCAAATTCAAGAAGACATTATCAACTATCATAACATTATATTTTAGCGATTTCACTTGATTTCTGAAAGATATTTGGGCAAGAATCACTGAAATTGATGAACGGTATCTCTTTGGTCAGATAGTGATGCTATTAAACAATCTGTAACCTAACAAAGCGAAATCATCAGCCAAACCCTCCATTTATTTTTTATTTATTTATTTATTTATTTATTGTTGTTGTATTTTTAGACAATATGAGTGGAACAAGAATATAAAGGTCCCGCCACTGTTTTCAATGCTGTTCCCATTTCGGAGATCAAGCACTCTAAACATGAAGATTTCATGTAAAGTTTGGCAGAATGCTTAATAGTTTAATCACATCACCATAGAGATCCAATTCCACAACATTCAAAAGATGACTTAATTAAGGATTTCTATATTTATATTTCCATTTTTTTTCTTCAAGAATTTAATAAACGAGATGCACAAGCATCCTGAGCCTTGAGGATTATGTCATTATCATTTTCAAAAAATACACTTCAGGGTCTTTCATATCAATTATGATACTTTTTAAAACAAAGACCTGTTCATATTCAATGACGACGACATTCTTTAAGGTCCAACTTTTTACAAGAACAGAATGCCAACACTGTGTAGTATCTTTCACAACAAACTGAAAGGATGGAAGGGGAAACATTTGAATATGAATAAGTACCACGTCCTATGTATATATATAAAATGTGTCTTATACAAAAGGTAGGCCTAAAATATGATGTGCAAACAAATTGACTATTAATTCAATTAATTATAAACATGTATAGTACTTTTGAATACACTTGATTAAAATCTTAAAACGCCGATACATCTTGTAGATTGGGGGTGGGCAAATGCATTAACTGCTTTTTGTTCCATGTTCGGATGTATAGATAATTCCTGAACTATTGGGAACAAATGCCCCCATTCCCCCATACCGACGCCCCGTACAATAGTGGTTTTTGTTTTCCATTAACAATGAAATTGGCATACATAAAGTAATTCCCTTTTCAAAAAATCGTACGGAACTAGTATCTGTTGAAAGCCAGAAGGGCATTAACTCGTATAAATTAACACAGAGTTAACACCCTTCTGGCTCCAAACAGACCACGTATATTCCCTTGTCATGAAGGCAGTATACATATGTTTTGCTTAAGCATCATATTCCATGAAATAAATAAAAACATAACTCGTATACAAAGTCGTATACATTAACACAGAGTTAACACCCTTCTGGCTCCAAACAGACCACGTATATTCCCTTGTCATGAAGGCAGTATACATATGTTTTGCTTAAGCATCATATTCCATGAAATAAATAAAAACCTTAATAGAGCAGTATCATAAATTCACAAATTAATATATATATAAGTAAGATATTAGAACAGGTAGATGCTGGATAAATAATAATAAATAAACCATATATAGCTAACCATTACAGGTTTATTGAGTGCAAATCAAAAAGTAAATACTTGATAGGTAGTAATCGTTGGATAAATACATCATAATTTATCGCTTAATACATTCTGAATACACATAAAGATACACATTTTGAATAAGTTAACAATCGCTTAACAAAAGATAACATCTCTCATACTCTTCTTTGACAATCTGAAGGAAAAAAAAGAGAAAAACATAACTATCAAATGTTATTATTAAATCACAGCCTAATTACACAAAAGAGTGGTGTGTTTACAGATCAACATACGTGATATTATCTTAAGACTACACACATGAGGCTAGACTTGGAGCATATGAGCATTACAGGACAGGGGAGGGTAGACGATTGTAAGAAAGGGGGGGTAAGAAAAAAAATTCTGACATTTGTTATGCAAAGGAGGTTAGAGAATATGACACTGATAAGAAAGACTGAGGGGAGAGGAGTAGAGAATAAAGAAGAGTAAATTGGATGGATTTTTTATAGAAAGAACAGTAAAGGTCAGAGGTACTAGGTGGAGAAGGATATAGATAAAAGAGTCATTAACAACATGATAGCCAAAGTCAACAGATACAGCACCTAGGCAGACAGAGAGAGAGAGAGAGAGAGAGAGTAAGCAAGATGGGAGAGAGAGAGGGGGGAATACAGTGCAAAGTATATCTATGTGTGATACCTGATACCAACTTAAACTTATAGCACTTTATTGGCAATTGGTTTTCAGCGCATACCTCCATTGATGTGGTTATGCACCAGTCAAAGAGACGAACTATCAAGTGTCACCCCCCCCCCCCCCTATGATAGGATCAAATGAGCTTTTGCTTTTGATCCAGATCAATAGTTCTCCAGTAAAATTTGATGTTACTATTGCTTATTGTGTGAGAGTTTGCTATCCCTGACACAGATTTTAGCTGGTGAGCCTGGTGTCAGGATCCCTCGTATAGCAATGAACACCTCCCGTTTGATTTGGTATCTGGTCCTTTAACCTATCCCTGAAGCTAATTTTAAGTGGTGAGCGCGGTACCAGGATCGCTTGAACTAGGAGCATGGTACCCGGAACCCAGCATCAGGAGCCCGGTACCCGGAGTACGCCGGTGACACCCCTCTGTTCCATATCTGGTCCTTTCATTTATCCCTGAAGCTAATTTTAAGTGGTAAGTCCGGTACCAGGATCCTTTGAACAGAACCATGGTACCTGGAACCCAGTATCAGGAGCCCGGTACCCGGAGTATGCCGGGAACACCTCCTCTGATCCATCATATCAGTCCTTTCATTTATCCCTGAAGTTGCTTTTAAGGGGTGAGCCCGGTACCAGGATTCCTTGAACTAGGAGCATGGTACCCGGAACCCAGTATCAGGAGCATGGTACCCGGAGTGCGCCTGGAACACCTCATCTGTTCCATCCTTATCTGGTTCTTTCATCTATCCCTGAAAGACGTTTCGGAGACACAGCAAATTAATGATACATGTATTTTTGTGTACGACAAACGGGAAAGTTGTCCGCAAGTATGTCACAGTCGACTCACCAAATTGCCAATTTGATATTCGCATAGATGTACTTTCTTATTCCTTCTCTGATTTCTTTCAAACTTTCACCATCCTGTTTTTTCCTGTTTTTCTGCTTTCACACAAATCATTTTATTACCAAGGTTGGATTGCCCTTTAAGGGGTGATCCCAGTACAAGGATCCCTCGGACCAGGTGCATGGTATACCGGAATCCAGTATCAGGAGCCCGGTACCCGGAGTACGCAAGGAACACCTCCTTTGTTCCATCATTGTCTGGTCCTTTCATCTATCCCTGAAACTGATTTTAAGCGGTGAACCTGGTACCAGAATCCCACGTATAGCCGGGAACACCTCCTCTGTACCGTGATATCGGAGCTTAAACGATTTGGATATCTATAGAGGAAAAGAAAAGAGTTTCACATTAAAGGTACAATTTACTATATCAGACAAAGACTGGAGATATATTGCTACAAATTCCTTTTGGCAACAATACATGTATAATCAAGAAATATTATTTTTGAAAATGAATATTCCAGATAACGAGAACAAGTAGTTCCCTGCGTTCTATAATTTTACACATGTCTATGAAGCAGAAGTAGAAATAAGTAGAAATAAGAGCACGCTTTCATAGTACTGAAGGAAGGTATAAAGTCTTACAGTGACACATGAGATGATTATCAATTTCTTTATAAATTTGATCTTTTGGTATATCTTCTTAAATAAATAGGTCAAACGAAAAGTTTCTACTTCTGAGTTCAAGTCTTGAAAGAATAAAATCCAAGCAAGATATTATTCCTAGTGCGATATCATAATAGTCATGGATATTTTTCTTATATTACTTAAGTAAAATGATCTCGCTCTTTCATTACATTTTTTTCTAAGTAGATCAATTTCTACTTTTACATTTGAAATTGAACTTCATTTTCCACTACAATGTGAAAAAAATAAAACAAAACATGGAGAACACATAACGATAAAATATAGGGGGGAATCATCGAGTTAGAAATAAGAAAATCTTATTTTGAATGAATTTTCTGACAGGTGGTGGAAGATTCCCCAGTGAGTTATGATATTATTTAAAACTTGATGATGCTTCTTAATCCTTACCCTTGCTAGTGCTAGATGCATCTCCAACTCGGCAATCCTCCTCCCGATGCACATCCTGGGTCCGAAGCCGAAGGGTAAGGAGGAGAAAGATGAAGCCTTCCCCTCTGATGAGTTTCCATCGGTACACCGCAGCCATCGCTCGGGTAGGAAGGTGTCTGGGTCTGGGTAGATCTCGGGGTCACGCCCCATCACGTATTGGAGAGACCCAATCATTGTCTGTAAGAGAGGGATTAGATTAAGAGGATGTTTACTCTTTGAGGTAATTGCTCTTGATAGCAATGGTGTAATGAGTTATCATTCACATGATTCATTAGAAATTAAAAGAAAAGACTTTTTTAATCTACATTTTATACCAACAATAATAATATTGTATGTTACCCCCAACTTAAATCTGCATTATTTTGGGGTAATTCAATATTTTGCATCAATACTGGCCCTTTTCTAGCCATATATGGAGGCAAGAATCTATCTATCACGATCTATTATGAATAATAAAAGCTATCTCCAGTGTGGTTTTTAACTTTCAGATTGACCACGAATGCCTAAATACAGATTACTTTTTAACATTTCTACATTTCTACAAGTTAATTCAGCAGTGGATTCAGGGGAGGAGAAACAGGTGACATGTATCCCCCTCCCCCGTCAAATTTCTCATATTCATGCACGAGTGTGCCCCTCCACTGTGACAGATTTTTTTAAATATGTACTGGAAACTACCGTCCACCCCCCCCCCCCTCCCCCCTCCGAGCTACAGGAATCCTAGATCCGTCACTATAATGATTATATATGTATTCCTGTAAAATAATTATAAGGGAATTTGGGGGTTAAATCAAACTTTAAGGTGGTTTCACACACAAACACATTCACAGGAGCCCTCTTTTCTGACTAGATATAGACAAGCTTCCTGGTTTCAACGAAAGAGTACATAAAATCATGTCTAAAAATAACCACACACTTTGCTTTATTAACTTGCCAATAAAACAGATCAAGGTCTTGCTTACTGAGCACCGATTACATTTTAGCTCTCATAATAGTCTTGTTGACTTACTCCTTTAGGTATGTGATAGCCACCGATCGTCACATCTTTATCTAACACACGGTTGTTAGCCGGAACCACTGGATATAACCTGGATTAATAAAAAATATAATGATTATATTTCACACTAAAAGCTCTTCGATTTTTTTTTTCCCTCAGTGAATTTGAAAACTAAAACGCTCCGTTGAATATTCGTAGTGGGTGTATTTATTTGAAATCAAAACTTGTTGACACAAATGGCAAGAAGTTCTGAGTAATTTGATGTTCAATATCCGAATAACTGAAGCATTTGTTTTCTGTAACATGAAGAGCCACTTTGCTCATTTATCATGTTTATATCGTGCTCACATGGCTAAGATCAAGACAAAACCCCACTATTCAAAGAATTGGATTATGCATCGATATTAGTCGTTACCTGGACGTCACAAACTCAAAAGTTGAGGTGTAGGTTTCAGCCTCTATGCTTCTTTTCTGCCGAGGGTCTTGATCTCCTACTGGTCCGCATAATTTGACAGATCATTACATTAAAGGGCAATCCAACCTTGGTAATAAGATGATTTGTATGAAAGCAGAAAAATAAGAAAAACAGGATGGCGAAAGTTTGAAAGAAATCGGACAAGGACTAAGAAAGTTATGGATGTTTGAAAAATGAGATCACTACATCTATGCGAATCTCAAATTGGCAATTTGGTGAGTCAATTGTGACATTTTTGTGGACAACTCTGCCATTTGTCGTACACAAAAATATCATTAATTTGCGGTTTTCTTCGAGGCGCCTTTACCCTCGGGGCAGTACTCAAAATATATTGGAGATAGCATATTATTATAGGTCCTCATGAACGAAAAGATCCTACTGAGTAATGCATTTGGAAAAAAAGGTGACATTTTAGTCATTTTGTGTGTTAGAGCGAATGGGGGAGTTGTCCACAGCTACATCACAGTGACATTACCTGTTCGGCCAATTTGAAATTCCCATATGCATAGTGATTACAACTTTCAAAAAATCATAACTTTCTTATTACTTGTCCGATTTCGTTCAAACTTTCACCAATCTGCTTCTCTGATTTTTCCTCTTTCTTTCAAAGCAACTTGCTATTAAGGTTGGATTTCCCTTTAAAGGTATTTTCTCACCTTAGCGTCTCTTTTATTACCCCTTTCAATAAGGGCATGTTGGGAAGATCATCATGTTCTGGAATACACCTGCCCCTCATAGCGAGTGCGCCCTCAACTTCTTTCGCCAGTCTTTCTTGGGTTTCAGGGTGACGAGAAAGCTGGTACAGCGCCCAGGCTAACGTGTTCGACGTCTGTAATTGTGAATTCAAAAGATTTTAGAAAGTTGAGATATTAATGACAAATAAAGTAAAACGAGCATACTGATTTCATATCAATTTCTTGGTTTTCCAATCATTTTAGCCGATGTTTGAAAAGAATATTGACGCCGACAAAATGGTGAGGTGTCGAAATCAGGCAACCTATAAAAAAAATGAAAAGGTTTAAAGAAAGTTGAATTAAGATTGATATAAAAATTAGGACAGAGGGGGTACAAATTACATTTCTTAAGTTTTGAATTTCTATACAGGTGTCATTACCTTACACCTACTCCGTCATTTAATGTAGACTTTGACTAAATGTGTCACTGTTACGTAATGAATATAGCATTCCGAGTAATGAAGCTCGGGGCATGGGCTTAAGAACAACACAATATAGACACGGCGTCTTACAAGTATAACGTTATATCTTATAAGAAAGTCTTGATGTACAAGACTTCAGAAGATCTTAGAAGATCTTTAGAAGGTCTCTTCCAATTTTCTAACCGAGGATATATCCGAGCTCTTGGCAGGAGTAAATGTAAGATCCTTCGGGGAAAAAAAGAAGATCAGCTGGCGTTAATTTGTTGATCACAGATGGTCCGCCCTATCGTCGCTTCCGAAGATGGAACATTTCCGATACTGATTACTATGGACTTATCGTGCTCACAATGATACAGTTCTACACCATGAAAGATGAGCATTGCTTGAAATCTTGTTTCAAGGCAAAGAGTTGTGGTAGTCATGTCATCACCTTGAAACGAGGTTGTTATGCCAATGGCTCAAGAGGAGTCATTTTAATTACGTTATTACACGCGCTAAGGCTATTAGCCAATTACTCCAATAATTCAAAGGAATGTTTGCAATGGTCATGTTGCATTCACTTAGTATACGATATCACTCATCCATGGCCCGTGAATGGCAGCCCTATTCGCTGACGCAGTGCTATGTCAGTCAATGACGCCCCATGTGCAACAGGCACAAGGTATAGCCATCTAATGGCTATAGGAAAAGCTTACTCTCTCTCTCTCTCTAAAAAAAAAGAAGTGAATTTTCACTGTTTTCACTCCCCCGGGAGTCACGGCAGTGATCACTTGTTTAGGAGTGAATATCGAGTGACTATCGAGTGCTCTCTAAAAGGAAAAGAGTGGAGTTTCACTCTATTTTCACTCTATTTTCATTCCCCCGAGGAGTGACGTCAGTGATCACTCGATTTTTTTTGATTTTTTTTTTGAGAGTAAGATTCATTTTTATTAAAAATAAAAGCATTACTTTATGTACGATATCACTCATCCATGGCGCGTCAAAGGCAACGCTATTCGCTGACGCAGTGCTACGTCAGTCAATGACGCCCCATGTGCAACAGACACAATGTATAGCTATATAATGGCTATAGGAAAAGCTTCAGATTCATATTTCTTTTAAATAAAATCATTGTCGATCATATGATAGAGAAAACAATACAATACATAAGAGAGTAAACCCATGTCAAAAGAAGGCCTTTCAAGAAAATTCACAAATGGGGTCTTACGCCTGATGAGTTTGGAAAATGCTTTCAATGAAGATTAACAATAAGAAATGTCAACAAAAATTAAAAAATCGAAAGAAATGAGGATATTTCTGCCAATTTATTTACTCAAAATATCGGATCTACTATACAAGGTATTGAATTGTTACAAAAAACTGGAAAATATCAACAACAACAACAACAAAACACGTCATTTCGGTAAGGGAAATGGAAAGTAAAGCTGAGACACTGAAATTCTCAGACGTCATGAGTAAAATATATCGTATATACAAAACGTCTGGAAAACATTTGCTTATCGTCAGGTGACATAAAGAAAGGGAATGGAAACTCGTTTCGTAAAAGTCTGCCTTTAATTCCGGTAGGGGAAGTGCAAATTGAAGGGTAATGCTTTGTTCGAAAGGCCAGAAATTGGATCGATTGGGGAGGAGGATTAAGCGCATCTCCAGGTCCCCTTTCGTCTGCAGACGAAGTTGGAAGTGATAGGCGTAATTCGATTTATGCAACAACTTTCCCCGCGACTGTGATTGCTTAGGACCAGAATTTGGCAAGTCATGCTCCTTAAAGACCCCCCGTAAGTATGATGACTGTCACTTTGCTGAGAATATGGTAGGGTGACAAAATGAAAATCGACCAGAGAAACCCGGAAGGTATTTTGTAAGTGAGTAGGATGAAAGTCAGATATTAAAAAAGATATCTGTTTTTCCCACTTCTCCCTTTCTTCTCATAGATACCTGTCTCCTCTTTTTTACGGTTTACGGATGATAATTGACTGAACGTTACATTTTAAATGACAGGTAAGAAAGCAACGACAGGCTTGCAGGTTAGTAATCTGGGGAAACGACGGTTTTAAGAATGGCTGGGCGTGTTCAATCCATCATAAACAAATTATGTTTTCGAATAACTATTGTTATAATATACATATCGCTCTATTGCACTCTGGCATAATATACTACTTCACTGACAGGGGTCACCAACCTATGCTACCAGAGCTACTAAATCGTTGCACAGAAAATAATCGTTTTACTATATGATTCCTTTGAAAAGATCGGTATAATAATAACTTTGCCACACATGCAGTGTTAATCTTCATGTAGAACCGCACTGGATAACATACTAAATTAATTTTGGAAACTTCTTGAAAGATACTCACTGAATACTCCAACCCCCTCAACGTAGATCGGATGAGACAATTGTTATTATATCACCAGTGTATATCACTTGATGTCGGAAAATTGGAATTTTCTTAACTTACACTAATCAATATCGTTTTCTGGTCTAGTGTGAGTCATATGACACATCCATTAGTACCGCGGGAATATCAATCATTTTCAGTGGAAAGTTGAGCAGACAAATTCCAGCACCATGCGTCACGTGACATAATGGAAAACAATTTTTGATTTGGCAAGCTTCAAATAGCCCTGTATAAAAACGTAAATAGAACATGTATGTTTAAGGCATTATAACCTTTCCTCTTGATTCACAAAGTGCTAAACCACACTCTGTCATAGTCGTGTAGAATTACCCTAGTTCGCACGACAACCGTCATCAGTTTCATTTCTCCACTCTGTATCAGTCAACACTTGCGGTCCGGAAAATTAACTTCCAATTTTCAGACATCAAGTGATTTGCCACAATTCAATTTACCCCCGCTCCCTCAGTCCGTCACTCGCGTTTATATGTGTGGAGAAAGAGCAGGCTGGCTTTCAGCGCCTCATCAGGACTGCCACAAATTGATCCCACATGCCCCCTGGCCCAGCCGGCTGCACATCCACTCTTATCACCCCTCCACCACGTACTTGTCGAAAACCTATGGGGGTTTGATGTCATTAATGTATGCGCGCAGGCACCCCCAATCCTAAGGCGCTCGGATCTTTTTCTGGGGCAAAGAAACTTTGGCTCTTTCTTAGAAGCTTTTCAACTTGAGACTTGGTTTATCTTGAACTTGACCTCTGAGCAAACAACGAGGTCACAATCATGCTAGACATGTGCCCGCAGCAGATTTTTTTGTTTTTATTATTCGACTTTGGATCAATAACGGCGCCATATTAACCCGAAGGGGTCGTCGTATACTTGACTTGCTTATCGTAAAGTTGGGAGTTCAAGAAGTACTTTCTTTCCCTCGGGGAAAAGACCTCTTCAACAGGCAAGAGTGTTTTAGTTAGGATGAAGAAAAGTCACAATCACGGAGGCCTAGAAATGTCCCAAGAAAATATAGAGCTACCAAAGGACTCGTGAACTTTCAGACGTGCTATGAGGACTGAGGTGACAGAGGTGACGCCATATTGATAGACTGAAAAGAAAACTACACTGAAAAAAAAGAAAATAAGAACATGGAAGGTCACTGAAAAGAGGCGAGGACTACGATAAACACCAATCTTCTTGAAAATGTATACATTATAGTTTTTAATAGGATATGTGCTTGAACCTCTTATGATTTACAATTTATAAATGAAATTATAGGCAAGAATATTTGCATGGTTTCAGTATTTTTTCGGTTAACAGGGTTCGATAAGAGTGTGAACCCCTCTCAGCATATTGACAATAACACCAGATCCAGAATAATAAAGTCAGTATTACGACTATTTCTTAAGCCAATTCGTACTATAACATTTTCCATCTTTAACAAATGGCTGCTTCATTAAGAGAGATATAAATGCACTACTGATTTTAGATATATTTTTTAAACAAATTAAAATTGAATTTATTCCTGACTCATGCATCTGCATTTACCAAACAATTTGGGAATCGTTTCCCCATATCCCGCCAGCCCCCCCCCCCCCCAAAAAAAAAAACCACACCAAACATTAAGTGTGCAAGATGGAATACGGAAACTGTTGCCAACTATCCATTGGATTGATATGCCAAGAGTTGATGCGAAAGACAGGAATCGAAAGTTGTTGTCGTTTCCTCCTCGATGCTGATAAGATCGTGGAGGGGTGTGATGAGAGCAGAATTTGGAAGGAGGTTGCCTTCGAGATGGAGTGGGAGTTGAAACTACTAAGAACGCATCATGCAATCTTCAAGACCTCTACTTTGATGAAAGCAAACTTTGGAAGGAGGTCGGGTTCGAGATGGAGAGGGAGTCGAAGCTTCTTAGAGAGTATCACGTAATCTTCAAGACCTTTAGTTTGTTGAAAGCAAACTTCAGCAGGAGGCCGGCCTCAAGAGGCAGAGAGGGAGTCAAGGATTCTTAGGAAGCATCACGCAATTCGCACTTGAGGTTCGTTTCCATTCTAGGTAACCAACTTTCGGAGGCACAATTTACTTGAATGACTGTGAATGTGAGCAATAATCACTCCAAGGAATGAATTAGAAAGATCAAATTAGGAACATCTGCATAAAAAAACACCTATGACATTGGTGTAACCGAGAAGAGGAAGTCACTGCCACTCTTTTAGGCCTTGCAAGCAAAGAACTACCATGCTTTAAATGGTCATGCATCTCACTTAGTGCTGGAGTGACCTGGGTTTTATTTGATGAAAATTGCACCAAAATGAATTGGTCTAGAAATTCTTATCAAAGAATGTTAAGAAAATACAAAAACTTATAATCTTCATGTTATGATCACATTTTGCATTTTACTCGCTTCCGCTTTGTGAGACATTACGCGCTTTCGTCATCATGGTCTCTTCCTTCCTATTCCTTCCTTCAATTTGTCGTCATCATTTTCTTTTAAATCGTATATTCCTTCTTTTGGCTTATTCATTGCATCAAGTTGGACATGCCATGCAGTCATATTAAGGTCAGATTTCTTCCCAGTTGTTATATCAGTGCGATTCGATTGTCGTCGGAAACCACCATCTTCCGCCGTCCTCATTCGTTTTTCTTGCTAAACTTAATATAAGTTTTCTTAGTATTTGTCCTATTTCTGTTCTTTTTTCTTTTCGTTGCCCTTTTTGTTTTTTCCACCCTTCACTTTAATCGTCAACATTTTCGTCTTTATTTTATCACCAGTCCCCTGTATTTCCCAACTCTTTATCAATTTCTGGATATGCCACTGCCTTGAAGCAGTAAACCCAGACGGTTCTGTTCGTTAACAAAAATGTTAATTAATAACGTTTGAATCATTCATCTTTCACTAAGAAATACATTTTAATAAATTTCACCACAGTAAAATGCTATTTTAGGGGGAGCGGAATTCCCAATATAGCGTTCAACTCATGAAATAGAGAAGTAAAAGCAGACGATATTTCATGTGATCACGTATTATGAATGATGATGTAGATATGAGGTCATTTTAAGGGTAGGATAAGTTTGATGTAAGGGTGAGGTGTAGGCAAAGGGCCAAGATAGGATTAGGTGAAGGTCATGGCTGCGGGGTTATAAGCAAAACATTACAACAGCGAATGATTAGGAAAATTACGGCTGGCACTTGCAATTGAAATTGGCCTATTTCTCTCTCTCTCTTTCTCTCTCATCTCTCTCATCTCTATTTTATTATATCTCTGTCTCTCTTCTTTATCTCCCCTTCTTTCTCTGCCTCTCTTTCTGTCTCATATATATATATATATATATATATATATATATATATATATATATATATATATCTGGTTTGGTCCATCTTAGCAAGCTATCACTTGCCTGATGATCGCCTAAGGCGTGAAACTCCGAGTAGCAGCCATGCTCCATTAGTTTGTCCATTATATATATATATATGCCATTTTCTCTCAATCCCACTCTCACTCTCTCTCTCTCTCCCTCTCTTCATCTTCCTTTCTTCACCTCTCCATCCCTCTCTTTCTCTCTCTCTATCTCCCCTCCTGTCCCGAGCTGTCTCCCCGTCTAACATTCCCTCGGCCAATTGTCACTTTGTAGCTAGTGGCATTTCCATGTTACCACTACGCCCACTTGATCTAGTCCATCACTATTCATTATCTTTTGTCTTTTATCTCTCTTTCCTCTATGCAGTTCCAATGTGTGCGAACTCGATCAAGGTACTTTATAATTACGAATCCTATTGCCAGGGATGAATGATTTTGCAATGACGATGTCACCTATAAATGTTGTTTGCATGTTCGCATGTTTTCGTTTAGATTAAACAACAATCTCTAAAGCTACTTGGTTTGTATCGGTGGCGTAGCTATTGGGGCACGGTTGGCACCATCCCCTCAATCAAATGTCAAAAAGTAAAAAAAAAAAAAAAAAAGGAGAGAGAAAGAAAGGAAAAGGAGGAAAGCAACGTGTAAAGAAGATGGAAATCACCCTCCCACATCTTCACCTAATTCGACGAATTTGTTTCCTTGTATTTCATCCACCTTGTTAGGAAGGTGATCCCCCCCCCCCCCCCCCCCCGTGCACTACCACCCCCATGACACCAGTGGCCCCAAAATGGTTTACTCTGTGACTGGTTTACATGGAGGTGTTTCACCCATTAGACCTACCATACTTACTCTGCAAGTAGAAGGCAAAGTGCAAAGATTAAACGTCCTCCTCCTTCCCCCCCCCCCCCCGTCCCCCTCTCTCACCATCCCCTCACTCAACGACCCTGATCTGCATTTCTCTATGAAGTAAACTAGTGCCCCCTCCCCCTGACATCAGTGGCCCCTCAGTGGCTACTGGCTTGCATTAATGTGTCTCTTCCAGACCTACCGTATCGACCCCTGCCAGTAGGAGCTCACAGGCGTTGCTGTAGACCTCTTTCATACTCAGCTGTTGACTGGCTAGGAGATGGGTTAGGATACCACTGTCTTCCACTACATCACCTTCTTCAGCCAGGGTAGCGAGCTCCTGGAGGCGTTGATCAATAGACTTCTTGGCTGGAGGAGAAAGTTGAAACGGAAGAGGAGTGGTAGGAGAGAAAGAAAAAAAAATCAATAACTTAGAGGTGGAATACAGACGACATCCATAGGACAGATAGAAAGCGGAAACTGGAGTTAAATACAAAGTCCATTGTCAATGAATACATGCAATAACAAAAATAATCACGAATTCGTATTTCTTCAGTGCATCTTATTCATAACGACTTGAAATCTATTTCATGAAAGCAACTGACTAAATTTAGTCTACACTTTTATGGGGCATCCTGTTGCCAACCTCTCCAGCATTAATCATAACTTATTCGTAGTTCTTTAAAGTTAAGGCCATGGACAAACGAAATGACTTAAATCGTAAAAAGAAACTGATAAACCGATAGCGTTCCGACACGACATTCTCAATTCATTTACTTACAGAAGCAGGAGCAATTTTTTAGGATAAGAGAACTAATTATTTTGTTAACCTGGAAACAAGCAAGTAACCCAGAAACAAGTAGGTACGGATACCACTGTCTCCTTACAACAGGACATAAAATGTCACGCGACATGATTTATCTCTCTTCTGAGGAAGGTTCCACCCCTTCATCACCCTTCCAGAACAATGAAAGCTTACAAGGATTAGCTGAAGAGAAACAAAAGACGAATAATTTCATCCGGAAAATGACGAGCACTTGACGAATCAAATAGCCCATCAAAACATCTCGCTCGGGGAATATTAAGTCATCGTTTTGACATTGCTATAAATATTCAATCTGTTGTTAAACATTTTATGTTTTGAATGAACGTGATATCCATGCCAAACATACATGAAGGTAACTGAAAGAGAAATTGGGGCACAAAGTAGCAATTATTTGTTGAAATCAGCCGTTAATGATGAACTTGATCAATATTATGTGACAGATGCGGAAGCCAATTGAAAAGAAATCAGATGTCAGGTTAAAACTTGCTAAAAACGGGCAACGTTCCCTTTTGTGAGGGAAGGGTAAAAATCATGTTTTTGATAACTCAAATGATTTGAATACAGAGTTGAAATATATGAAATTTCGACATTCTGTCGTGAAACTAGAAAGAAATAGTTACATTATAATTCAACGAAAGGCATTGGCTATGATGTTTCATCAAATAAGTAATAAGGCCTATACAACAAATAAACTATGTAGTTTCAATGAACTAAATTACTTTTGGAGTCAGCATTATACTAAAAATCACGACCAACTTCTGAATAGTGATTGTTCTCCAAGATTCTAGACTAGGTTTTGCTCTGCATCTTTTCAAATAATGAATACACGTTTTGACAGCTTTTTCTCGATAACTTCCCATGGCTAACGCTCTCAAGTTTGCATCGCTTTTATGATATTAGTTTTGACCACACTGATTCAGACAGGAAGTGGGCTGAGCAACGTCGTGTTCCTACAAGAAGGCCTGAGAGGAGGATGGGGGAAATGGAACAATTACCCCATTAAAGGGAAAAGAAAGTCCCAAGATGTCCGCCGACTGGGAGAAAATGACCACAGGCTTAATGAAAGGCGTGTGCAGAAAAGTTCGTTGAAGTGTCCAGCATGTCCAGAGAGGTGTCAAAGAAGGAGGTGAAACTACTACCTTCCTGCTTTGTATACCGCCAAGAAATTAGTCATCGACTCCTGATGTCCATTTTTATTATGCAACAGCTTTAAACTGATCCTTTCAATTTGAAAATAAAATCTTTGTTTTATTTCGCTCGTTCATACGATTAAATTGGACTGTTGAACTTGGCAAAATTTGAAACGTATATATTTTGTGTTTAGTGACTAAACACTAAACTTTGGTCCGATTGTAATCTAGTCCTATATGGATTCAAACCTTTGTAACAATTAAGGTCAACCACATCTGCAAAAGTGCTCTTAATCAAAATCCACCAGACTGCCATTTTGTCAAATGGTTCTACAAAGTCCAAAGTATCATTACTTAGCTTTTCTCTGAAGTGATGTATGGTGTAAAGTGGCGAACTTTAACGACTTATTGAATATAAAGTATTATTTTGATGTTTAAAAATACTTTTATGATTAATCATATTAGTCGAATTGATGGATTTATTTGACAAGGGCAAAAACTGTGCTTGAATATTAAAGACATTGCATGCACACGCCCAGAACCCCGGACCATTTTGATTGTCTAGCAATACGACCCTGAGGAATGGGGCCGAGACGTTCCTGTGGTTCGGAATCTCCCCCTTGAAAACATGGGTGGGTAAAGCGGAAGGGGGCAATATTAAACCCCCTCCGCACGGGCAAGGTCTCTTGGTAGTATGGTCATGAGAAGGGGAGAAGAGGGAGGATATCAAAAGAAGAAGAAATCGAGTACGAAACGAAGGATGAATAACATGAATAAGGAGGGATGAAGATGGAAAGAAGAAGGATAAGAAAGTTGACAAGGAAGCCGAAAAGGGAAGATTACGCAAAGGAATGAGAAGAAAAAGTGAAGAGGGAATGATTTCTTTGTTACGGAGGCAGACACAGAAGATGAACTAAAAAAAATATATTAATACAGATTATTGGCACGACAGCCAACTGTGATGCCATAAAAAAAAATAACGGGAATACTGAACTAACGACAGAAACAGAGTTTATAACAAAAGTGATTTTCTTTTTAATACAAGAGGGCATTCAATCCATTTCCAAACCGACATGGAGTACACGTGTATCGTTTGTTTTACTGCCAATTAAATAATTACGATACACTCATATATGCAACAAAATTAAAGCCATGTTTTACATTAACTTCCAGAATAATTTTTATAACCCCTTTTACTACCCCCTCGTCGACTGCTCAATTATTTTCCATATCAGATCTTCTGAGATACAATGGCCGGAACTTTAGGGCGTCGGTCACGGTGCGCAGTTTCGCTTGTGGCTATCAGTGTCGGATATGCCTCCAAACTATCACTCAAAAACTCAACCTACCAATCCCATCCGTTCTTCCGAGGATATAATTCCTTGCTACCGAGAGGAGCAATGGTGAAATCATCAACTTGAACTTTTAAAACTCAACAACAGAGAGAACAGCCTTTATTGTTTCCTGAATCCATGGCCCCGTTTTGTAAAGAGTTGCGATTGATTCGAATCGATCGCAACTTTTAAAAAATTAATCGCAACTGTGTACTTAAGGGATAGGAGTTGCGACTGATTTCAAGTTGCGATCGATTCGAATCGATCGCAACTCTTCTTAAGACGGGGCCCAGGATTCGGATTGTCGGAAGGGAGAGGGGTAATATTCCCGACATTTGCACCCATTGACGTGATTTCGGGAATTCGGCCTGCCCTCTTAAGGTTAGTGAGTGGCGGGGGTGTCCTTTTGGGGGTGGGTTCTTTTCTCTCTTTTTTTGTCTCCTGCACTCGTCTAGAATATCAGCTGGGTGATATGTAATATGAGCTTGAATTTCACATTGATTCAACTTTGCATTCGAACTTTTTCAACAAGAACATTGTGATCTATCAAAAATTTCACTTCGAAAAAAAAAAACGGTTTGTACTGCGGACCAGAATAAAGTTTTAGGCTACCATATTGTGGCTGTTAAATGACTTTATATGATATTCTGGTACAAATCCATGCGACCTTAGCAACCTTATATCATATACGGTAATGCCATGTAATGTTCCAGCGATCTTCTCTCACACAAATCACGACCAGTTATGTTATCTTCCCATAAACCAGTCAACCTGTAAACATAAATTCCACCAGCATTATACAACCTCATCCCTGAAAGCATAATAAATCAAAGGCAGTGTCACTTCAGTGATGACATGTTCCAGGGTATCTAACTTATAACAACACTAAGCATTGATGCCTCCCATGAGACGTTACGTGTCAAAACAATTAAAGAGCTGATTATAAGGTTGTCCACAGCGATCACTGAAAGATTAAATGGTTATGAAGACCATAGGCCCATGGGGCAACCGGCTATCCGTACATCTTGTAACCCCTCCCATTGTGATAGGCATGTAGGCGCCGGCGAAGTTGTACGACACACTGTTACCGCAATAGTTGCTCCGAGGTTAATTCCTTACACGAACCGATTTCCTAACTTCGACCGTGGACACAACACTAACACTAACCCTATATCTCACCTAATCCTAATCCCTAACCCTAACCCTAATCCTATACCTCACCTAATCCTAATCCCTATCCCTAACTCTGTACCTAAACCCTAACTCTGAAACCCAAATCTCAACCTAAGCCCTGTGCATGGGCAATATCAGTAAGACCATTTTCTGCTTATTTAAGACAGTTGTAATCAAACCAAGAGTCCTAAAACATTTCAGTAACTGAATCAGACACATTTGACTATAGCCTGCGAATTTCACAGTATATCACTGAATAGTTGAAGAGAAAATGGACTCTTTATAACCGTAACGGACATGACACCATTTATCACATCGTGTCATGTCCGCTACGGTTATCCAGTGATATAATGTGAAATTTGCTGCGTATATCCCTGATATTCAAATGTGTCTGATTTAGTCACTAAAATATGTTTTAGTACTCTTGGTTTTGATTAAAACCAAGCATTATTTTGTTCATTTATTACTTTGTACACTTATATTGAAAAGTTGGAAATAAATGTCAATAAATTGAATTGAACTGAAACTGTCTTAAATAACCAGAATATGGTCTGACTGTCATGTCCGTTACGCTGGAATTGCCACTAACCATATATCACTGACCAAAATAAACAACAACCAAACCCAACAAAACAAAGAAAAATAAGCACGGGGCAAATGTCAGATCACCAACAGACAACTGTTGATTTATGTTTAAAAACAATATTCAGGGGTGGTCGATTGCAGAAGATTGCAAGAAAATTGGGTTCAGTTTTGTTACTGTTATGTAAACAATCAGAAAGTAGACGTTTTGTTGTTATAAAATAAGCAACTACAAGACCAACGGCTGAACTTCCCATCCAGGGCAACTTGTTATTGAAGCCAAATATCTTATAAGGGCACTAGCACATAGACTCGATTTAGAACTTGGGACCTCGTAGACCATTTCTGCCCTACTCTGACAAAAGGAAGCAACTCTAATCTGAAATTTGTCAAAAATGAAAGGAAAAACACCTGCAAACAGAAAAGGTTTAGACAATTTGGGTAACATGAGCATTTACGCAGGAAGGCTTGTCCATGTTTTACATTGTAAGCAGAACTTGAGCGTTTGGAAAAATTTCTGTGTATTTTTAACTAGAAAAGTATGAAATTTGTGCAATTTCGGAGTTGCTTCCTTTTGTCAGAGTAAGGCAGATTTCTCTATCCACAATATCTGCTGCCTTCCATATCTGTCTATTCTTATCGACCAAGAAGAACCTCAATCAGGAAGATATCACATGTTTAAGTTTTCATATTCTGATGCTAATGCGCTGAAGGATTAGACAAAATGCGTCTGGCAACGCCCCCCCCCCCCCTCCTCCTCAATTTTTCGTTGTGTCTTACCAAAATTGAAGATGTAATCCCAGGCTGCTTCATGATCTCTCCATGGCTTGAGGTTCCACCGTCTGAACCACTCCGGGGAGGTAAGGAACATGATCTGACCCGATGCGAACATCTGTCCGACGGCGTGGATGAACTTCTGAGACTCCTCTGGGATAGGTTCTTTAAGGCAACCTATCCGTGTCTCCAGGAGAAGCTTAAAGATGGCTGGCAGAAGGAACATGGGAGAATATGGTAAAGATAAACTTTCAGATCAGTTCAGTTCAGTTCAGTTCATTTATTTATTTCATTTCTAAAATGTACAAACATTTGTACGTGACAAACATATATTTGATATTCACATTCATAAAAAACAACAATAAGATATGAGTATCAGTTATAGCCTGTACTGAATTATGATAAAAAGATATAAAACAGGAGAACTTACAATAAAGCCTGTGTTGGCCTTGTGAGACAAGCCCCCTTTGTGTTACTGTGGTCGGAGGCTACATAAATAATAATTGTCATTATTCTGTACGAATACAAGTACGATATAAATTTGTGTCTTATACCAAACTTGAGTTATGGTAATGAAGGAAAGTAAATTCTCAGATAGTCAAATAAATGTCCCAAACTATAAGTAAATGACATCTGCCAAACGAAATTAACAGAAAATAATTATATAAGTATTGGGGGATGGGCCACGAAAACGCTCCTGAAATATGCTGTACCCTCTCTTTTTTTTTCTCTCTCTCTCTCTCTCATTTTCAGAGAATCCTGGATCCGCCACTGATAATAGCCGAGCAACAGAAGATAAGAAAGATATTCTTTCTTACATACGTGCAGAACACGTGGTCTCCTATGAAAATGTGAGTTGAGCCTTTCAGTGGATGTGATTTCCATCAAGTTTTCGTAAGTTTGTTTTATACTTTCCTTCTCTAGAAAACAAACCTATTGCATGCTAAACGATTCAGAATCACTTCGAGTCAGATTCTCTCCAATTGGAATTCCTTTACCAGAGCTAAAATTTGCTTTAAAGATAGGATCGGTAATCTGCAAAGACTGTCAGACAACGGAAGTTGTCATCTTTACGAGATATCGATGGATCACTATTATAAAGACAGGAAAGAATGTTAAAGGTAGTGGTATTAGACTGGACAGGATTTCCGAATACTTTGAAATTTCACCCCGCGTCGAAGATCACTTCCTGATGTCAAAGTAGAAATTGCACCCCAAAACGTCAACAAAACACCGCATTTCCTCTTTCTGTACTTCTTCTGTCATGTCTGTAGGCCTACTTAATAACTAAACTGATGTATCCGACTCCGGGTTACCAACCACAGTGTCTGTTTTTATTCTTTGCAACTTAACTCTCTGACTGGAGATTTGGAGCTCCTTGTCTCTTGCGTTCTTTGCTCTTGAGAACATATTGACTTTCTATGGCTTTGTTCTAAAAGTTGACATTTTAACGGTATATAGCACAATCAGTCGTCTCAACAAAGACAGAAAGCTGCATAAAGTGTGTACTCACATTCCATGGACCACTTGTACATCTCGTTCTGGAGCTCGGGTACCACCCCGTCCCCCTCGCCCTTCGTGTCTCGTACGAAGCGAAGTCTCTCGATCATGTCCGTCACGATCTCGTTGATGACACCGGTAAACTTGGCCACTTCCCTGGGAGGCATGATCTTCTTGCCGATCGTACGTCGAGCCCGATGCCATTCCTTACCTTCACTGGAGTTGAGATGACATTCAAAGAAAGGAAGAGGTGGAGAGTGAGAGGGGATAACGAGGTGTAAAGTAGATGGAGGAGAAAGGGTATAACAAATTTGTATAACATCCTACAAGGCATACAAAATGGCGAATGACACCGAAGACAATTATTTACACTGCAAGAAACCGGCATTTATGAAAATATCTTAATTGGATTTTGGAAATTCATTTTCAACGTCACCCACTT
Source organism: Heliocidaris tuberculata (assembly GCA_025618425.1). Lineage (NCBI taxonomy): Eukaryota > Metazoa > Echinodermata > Echinoidea > Camarodonta > Echinometridae > Heliocidaris > Heliocidaris tuberculata. The sequence goes on from CM046845.1 coordinate 23,757,963, forward strand.
GTTAACACAGTAGTATTGACCTGTCCCATTTCATAACGATACAGCTCAAATGACTCTTTGCAAAATCAATATGAAACCTTTTAAGGTATCAATTTACAACGCGATTGTCATTGTAGCAACGTCTTCCAGTAAAGTCAAGCGATTTGCCTGCTGATACAGAATGAATGAGTCAGTACAATTACTAAGATGGTGGCTCTTCAGGAATTATTAACTTTGACTTTTTCTCACATTAGACAGTATGTACCATGTTGTAATCTTTTTGGCCCAACGACCCAGTCTGGTATTTGTCGACAGTGCCTTGGCCCCCTCCCCTCCCCCCCCCCCCCCCAAAAAAAATGCAATTTTGGAGTCCCCAACACGATCCATGCTTAAGGACCACAGTGACTGTTTTTGGCTATACTTAAATATCACCAACAAATAGAAAAGCCATATATTTACTGTGTTAGTACTCCTAATGATTCGTCCCTATGTGCTCTGTAGACCTTCCAAGGTTTCATGTCGAGCCTCCTAGGATATTTGCTGTCGTTCCTGTACATGGCTTCCACCAGACCTGGCTTGGCGAGGTTGACGAACTCCAGAGTTCCCAAACGTTCCTTCCATATCGGACCGTACTTTTTGGTGAAATCAATCTACGGAGGAAGAGAATTGAAACTAAAGCGGTTAGGATGCAAAAGGTTTACGAGCATTTGAAGGGACTGAGATGTGGTACATCATCTGTACATGAAGTCTGACAGTTAAATGTATAATTCACCCCCCCCCCCCCTCCAAGTCAACAAAGATTTCATTATTTTTCCAATATCCATTACCTAAGGACAAGGAGAACATCACATGTGTCCCTGAGACATGTAGAACATGCAGAATACTGCGGAACACGTATGTTAGTAATTTATTATTTTATTACTTCCTACGTCGGAAGTCTGTCTACACGAGAAGGGAACATGAAATTGAAATGGACATGGAAAAGTATTTATAACAGATTAAAGGTAATAATAGTTTGGGACCTAAGACAAGAATTCTCAATTAAACGATGTTTAATGAGAAAAAATAAAACACTTGCTTAACATAAATTGTCGTAGCGTGGATGCATTCCCCCCCCCCCCCCGGGGGGGGATCACGATCACGATAGATATTTTTCTTTCTTTCTTTTTCTAGCGTCATATTTTTCCTCACCCTTCCTTACAATTTTGGACTTTCGGGGGCCAACTTTGGGGGCACATACATCGGTGCTACGCCTCTGCTACGACGATCGAAAGTTTCGTCGCATTACTGATACCCTGTCTTCCATTTGGGAAACCTTTCGGATAAAATGGGTCATAATATCCCTCATGCTGAGACATCATGACGCAGGAGATAAAGAAAAAAACAACAGAAAAATCAAACACATCCTCCTTGTCTTGGCCCTTGATAAAATTGGTGTATTTTGGGACGCTGCCAACGACAGGTGGGTGGGACTTCCAGCGAATCTTTGTTTTCGTTCCATCTTAAAAATTAAACGTCATCTTTGTTTTTCGCATCTCTCCCTCTGCTTCCCATTATCCGTGTTATCTGTCCTGGGTGTACATGACATATTTTTCGTGCACCTAGGTCCTTACACCACACCCTACGGGCCTTCTCCCCCGTTTCTCAAAGACAATGGACGAATCAGACAGGGAATAAGTTTGGGGTCGGAGGCCAAGAGGCGTAAAAGGAGAGCCCAAAGTACCTGCAGTGAACAGATGCCCAATGACGCAGTCATTCCAGGGATGGGTCCGTTTTATTCCGAAGAACACCATAAACCTTGGAAGAGTTCAAGTTGGAGTCAACTCGCAGTTCCTTGTGAATCATAAGATGTATATTTCTTTTTTTGTTTCGCATTTAGATTCATCAAGGAGAAACAAAACAAATGATAAATCAGCAAGGAATGACGGAGTAAATACATCTCCTTTGGTGTTCTCCATATGGTGAAACGGCTGATATGGTGCACCACAATTATTCTTGCAAAATGGGCGTCATCTAAAGCGTAAACTCTCCAGATGAAGGTATTGATATAGGTTGATCCTCCCAAAATTTTCGAATAGCAAAAATGATTTCCATATATCTCATCATAATATCAGTGGACAATGATTAGAATAATCCACACATAAGCTCTAGAACAGCACGTACGCTTACATCCTATTCATTTCCGTTCAAACTCTCTCTCTCTCGCTCGCTCTCTCTCTCTCTCTCTCTCTCTCTCACTCACCCTCTCTCTCTTTCTCTCTCTCTTCCTCTTCTTAATTTATGTCTCAACAGTATTCGATAGATAGATCAAAACTACTCGTTATTTTTATTCGCCTGTGTGCGTGCGTGCGTGCGTATATGTGTGTAATTATGTTTTTACGGATGTGTGTCAATTAATTCGTCTGGAGACCGACGCGACTCAGTCTCGAACCGGGGTCCGTCAGAGTGGGTTTGGAAACAGATACAAAGAGTTGACCATTGGACCAACTCACGCTTTGTTGGGTACTGCATCCCTCTTCCCCCCCCAAAAAAAAAAAAAAATAAATAAATAAAAATAAATAAATAAATAAATAAATAAATTTGACAATGAATTACACGACAGTATTCACTTATTTGTAAATTGTAGAAAAACTCAACTGTTTTGGTTAAGATTTAGTCACATTGTTAAGAAACTTTATAACATTGATTTCTCTTTTGATGACTCTGTTTTTATCGAGGGTTATGATTTGGAGAACAAACAGTTCAAAACTCTGAATTTTCTTATCGTTTATGCAAAATATGTAATTTATTTAACATTCATTCGGGGAGAAAATCGTAAATGTGTATTTCACGAACTCTCTATACTAAGTTTGTTTAAAAGATTGATTTGTAATCGCATAGAAACGGAAAAGCATTGTAAAACGAAAAGTTTATGTATTTTTGAAAACACCGTTATTAAGGAAAGCTTGACATGTTTTACATAAAATTGTTTTGATGGTATAATTTCCATTGATTGTATGATATTTGTGACTTTGTCATATGTATGTATACATTTTATCAATAAATTTATTTTCAAAAAAAAAAAAAATAAATAAATAAATAATAATAAAAAATTGCCCTCCTTCACTCTCATTTTCTCGCTTTAAATGTCTTTTTTTTTTTTTTAAATCAAAATTTTTTGGCATTGTCCCGAATGTTGAACCTCATTTCAATCAAATTTACCCTGTTCACTGCAACAATTTGTGTCAAATCAGACAATATGATGCTACAGGGTCCCCTTGATAAAACTGATCCATTTATGACGCGACCAAGTTGACTTTTACAACTTCGTTTGGGAAATAAAGCGGTTACATTTTCCTCTTAAAACCATACAGCTCAACAAAGTACATCACAGTCGCCTTCTAATACCCAAAGAAATATTTGCTATCTAATATCAACATCGGGCATGTTGGCGCAGTTGGCTAGAGCGCCCGCCTCATGAACGGGAGGTCGTGGGTTCGAACCCCGGTGGAGTCATACCAAAGACTTCAAAAGTGGGACCTTCTGCCTCCTAGCCAGGCGCTCGGCATATTAGAATGGAGAAGGGTAATAATAACATATTATGTTATGTAGGGCCCGCTGGAAGAGCAGTTTGATAACTGAAGTGGCTACCCTGGGTAAATAAAACGTTATTATTATTATGAAAGCTTTTCAAATCATTAGCATCACTCAAGACAAACATAAATTTTGATGCACGGGAGACGTTATTTTTTAATTTGTGCCAAAGTAAGGTGTATTCACTACTAGGATAAAATAATTTGACACTAACTAGGATAAAATAATTTGACAGATTAAATTTGCTTTTGTTTAATTTCGAATTCATATTAAAAAACTTCTAATGTAGTTTGATTTGGAACTTGGAAGGCGACTGGACAGCAGTGACGTCACAAAGCACCAGAGAAAACAATACGCAACCACAAAATTTATCATAATACTCATACATGTATAACGTTTCAGGAGCCACAAATTTACAAATCAGACAATAACAGGTCCGTCATTACAATGATAATCGGGCAGTCTTCATACAAATGATCTTGCATCTACAAAGAGAAACATAATCACACTACACAGACATTATTAGTCATATTTTTTCTTCGTCTCTTAACAAGTTCATGTGTTTACCAATAATGGATGTTGCTTTATATGACTTCTTCGTGTAAAATTACGCTGTATTCTGAGCCAGGCGTTGACAACATATTAAGCTAAGGCGTGACTTCTGAATGTGTAAACTCCATATTGTAACAGCCAAAGTGGTGGGCAATTTGAAGGTTAAGCCGGGCCGACCCCAGAAGAGGTACCATAATAGGAATCTTCCGACACCCTTGCCCTATTTCATGTAAATTAGATTTTGAGGCATGATGTCTTGGCTTTTCTTCGCGTTCTTGGCTGAATCAGATAGGTCTGATGGCTACATGGTAATGATTGTGGCAGGTTCTTAGCTTCTCAGCCATTTTCTAGTCTTATATTCTTACAAAATTTTGAAGACCCCAATCCCCCCCCCCCCCTCCTCCCCCGTGCATAGGTATCGTCAATGTCATCATCTCGACAATAATCTTTTTCGTCATGTTCGTCATTACCATGATGGTATGTATCATCATTTTCTTCGGTCATCACGTGAATCATTTTCCTCTATCTACATCGCCATAGCCCCCACCGAGATAATGGAAAGTCACCATCGCCATCGTCGTCGTCATCGTCATCGTCATCGTCATCGTCATATGTGATCATTATCTCACAGAAATACCACCATTCTCTTTCATCTCCTTTCTACATTCATTTCATTAGCTTAGAGAGGAGAAGATTTGAAGAAGGAAAGATGAAATTTCAGTCATAATCTGACAGTCAATGATAACTGTTTCTCGTCATCCTCCACATAACTTCAGTGAAGGAGGGTATACCGAATGAGCAAACCCTGAAATGTAAATATGGGTCCCTCTTGTCGCCCAAGGCTTCCTTACTGCACAATGCCTCAATTTGGAAGCTTCTTTTGGCGCGACGAAGCAACACCGGGCAGGTGCTTGTCATCCTCGAGATTCTCGTTTCATCGAAGACGAGGGCGAGTTGACACGGCCTGGTTTCGAGTGGGTAGTAACAATACCCTCTGCCAGCTATCCCGCTTCTAGCTCATGTTCCTCTTCAACTTCAGGTTCCTCTTCAACCTCTTGGTCTTGAATTGTCGCATCTGAATTTCCCTTCCCTCTGTTTATCTCCGAATAGATATACTGAGAGATACAAGTATCCCCTGCCTCGACAGAAATAAAGGTAGCCCTGTAGTATTCACATGATAACATCACACTGCCCCGTTTATTGAGCTCTCTCACCCTCAACCATCAGTGATCATTGTATCCATTTCTCTCTGGCTGTCTGTCTGTCTGTCTCTGTCTCTCTGTCTCTCTCTCTCTCTCTCTCTCTCTCTCTCTTTACACAAATATCATCTATACGTATTCCGCATACCTCCCTCTTTTGATAACCCCCTTATCTCCCTTACATTCTATCTTTCCCTCTCTGTCTCTCTTTCTATCTTTCCCCTCTCTCCATCCCCTCATTTTCTCTATATCTCTTTCTTTCATCTCTCTCTTCCCCACTCTCCCCTCCTCTTCGTTCTCCATGATTTTTTTCTCTCTCTTGCTCCCTCTCTCTCTCTCTCTCTCTCTCTCTCTCATTCTCTCTTTATCTCTCTCTCCTTTTCTCTCTCTTGCTCTCTTTATCTCTCTCTTGCTCTCTCTTTATCTCTCTCTCACTCTTTTTCTCTCCTTCTCACTTCATCTCAGCCCTATCCTTGAACTTCACAATCATCATTCCTCACATCATCCGATACTCCTCCTTTCCACCTCGTTGACTCCCATAGCAACGGAACGCAGATCCATTCAGCCACTTTTGACTATCAATCCGCAGCTTATCTCCTGAGCTGATCGTACACTCAAAGAAATCAGATCATGCCTTGTGCAAGATGCGCCCGGCATAACTCATTTCTCATTTACAGTCATATATTTGGAATGATCGGGTCTATTGTCAATCTTTTCCTCTGTTTCGAACTTCATTTCACATTGATACGAAATATGTTTGCACTAATACATGTAATAAGTGATAAAAGTGAAAATGTTAGGCGTGTATTGACATTGAAGAACGATAATGCATTTTCTGTAGAATACGTAATTTCATGCGATATAGACTGTCTCTCATATCCATATTGATTGATCTCGTACCTGTCTCCTTTTCCATCAACATTTATGGCATCCATAATGGCAATTTATATAACCTGTCACCTTCACATTATTATACAGTTCTTAACCCGTAACTTCCATTTCAAAGTTTCCCACATTCATCTTCACAAGCCCCATCTTTAAATAGCTCACGTACAATACTGATAACAACAGAATGTTCTATATCATGTTACACGATTTCAGCAGTATTCATAATACCCTTCCAACACTCGGTATAACTATACCTTTAACCTCATAATTATCATTTTATTTCAAGTACATCTGTATTCCCTCACGTTAAGCATCAGCTACTGGTTACTTATTCCCACTTGTTCTGTTCTAATCGCAACGTTACATCTCCTTACCCCCCCCCCCCCTTTCTCCTGCCTGTTTTTTGAATGGCCTAAGGACCTAAGTTGTAATAATACTTCACCTTGACGTTCACTCACGATCTTGTCCTCTGCACGTCCCTCCCAATTTAATTTAAATGTAAGGACAGGATCATGACATTTTCAGAGCTTTTTTTTTTTTTTCTTCTTATTTTATCTGCCAGTTACCTCCATATTTGCCTTATGCGTCCGTTTTCCCTCTACCTATTCGCGCCAAAATATAAAAATTTAAGAAATAACATATCAGTTCTTCTTCATTCTCCTCCACTGTATTTTCACTATTATTCACATGATACAGCCTTTTATCCATTCTTCCATGTCTATTTTTTTTTCTAATCGTCCTTCTGCTCTTTTATCTTTCTCTCCTCTTTTTTCTCTTCTACATCGTCATCCATCATTATCGTCATTATAATCATCACATTTTTATTTTCCTTTCTTCTTCTTCTTCTTCTTCTTCTTCTTCTTCTTCTTCTTCTTCTTCTTCTTCTTCTTCTTCTTCTTCTTCTTCTTCTTCTTCTTCTTCTTCTTCTTCTTCTTCTTCTTCTTCTTCTTCTTCTTCTTCTTCTTCTTCTTCTTCTTCTTCTTCTTCTTCTTCTTCTTCTTCTTCTTCTTCTTCTTCTTCTTCTTCTTCTTCTATCTTCTTCTTCTTTGGCTACTGCTACTATTGTTATTACTACTACTACTACTACTACTACTACTACTACTACTACTACTACTACTACTACTACTACTACTACTACTATTACTACTACTACTACTACTACTACTACTACTACTACTACTACTACTACTACTACTACTACTACTACTACTACTACTACTACTACTACTACTACTACTACTACTACTACTACTACTGCTACTCTTCTTTGTCATCATCTTTCTTTACTACTACTCTGCCGTATCCAGCTTCTCCTTTTCATTTTGCTTCTTCTCATAATATTCTTCATCCTCCTCGTTCCATTCAGACTCCTTATCCTTCCAGGGGTCTTATCTTTCCCCTCTTCTAGCCCTCCTATTCCTCATCTGACATCTCCCATCTCCTCATCTCCGATCTCTTTAAAACCTCACCCATCCAATGTCTTTTCATTGTCTCCCCCTTTCCAACTCCGATCTTGCGTATAGGAAAGATTACAGATGCAACCCCCACCCTTTACAAGGCGGCCAGAGGACCTCCATAATTTGGGAGACCTCATCATGCCCCTGTTACCAATCGTCTTTTCAAACGTCAATCTGGTATTATTTCTTGATTTCCTTAGCCGTTGGCTTTGAACTTGTGATAATAAGTCACCTTGACATATGCTCACGCTCTCCTTCCCACTTCTCCAGATTTATTTCGCCTAATGATGTGAGAGGATTCCACCATACAGCATACAATATGTCAGACTTGTAGCTACGAGGAGGCGGGGGTGGGGCATGGGGGCACTTACCTCCAATAGAATAGCGATAAGGAGGGAAAGGAGAAAGAAAGAGAAAGAAATAAAGAGGGGACGGGAACGAGGAAAGAAGGTGATACGACCCCTCCAACACCTCCGATTCCGATTTCTGATCGAAAGCCTTGTTAAATCGCATTTCATCCACTTAGCACGACCAATGCCCCCCACCCCCGCTCTTGATTCCAGTACCCCCCCCCCCCCTCCCCAATGGATGGACCCACGCTACACCCCTGCATAGAACAGTACATATGGTACAAGGTGACATGCAGACATGTCTGAAAAACACTCGACAACGTCGGGAGGACGGTGATATGAGACACGTACATGCATGCGAAATGGCGACTAAACATCTTTTAAGTGAATATCAAATTCAAATCAAATGCATACAAGTACATGTATACAGAATCACGACAACCTGAACAGTAATTCTTATATGAAACACCGGTAAGCAAGATGGAACGGGTAGAAATACTGAGGAACGAAAAATACTGAAGAGAAAATTCTAGGCTTCAAAATAATTGCATGAGTAGAAATGGAAACAAAGTTAAGTACTCGGAACGTAAAAAAAAACATTCTAAAAAGGTTTGAAGTATAAAACGTTCTCGGGCCGTTTCGTGAATGTTATTAGAACGCTGTTTCCTGGGAAGGGCATGTAGCAAAGCATTTGTTTTTCGTGTATATGAAACAAACGAAAATGTTATATTTCATGATTAAGACGATTTATAGTAGTTCTTTACGATTTAGCTAATCTGTCATTATTCAGCTATCAATACATCCCATCTCAAGAAAAAAAAATGTATCAGCGCTATCAAAGCCCAAATCGATATACATAGAACAAATTACATTTTGCTGTGGCAACGCTTTCTAATGCGGTGCATACGTGTTGCGCTCAATTTCCGGAGAACTTACATTTGTGAAACGGCAGAGAAGAAGAAATAAGTAAGGAAAAGTAATCTTAAAATCCAGCGGTAATTAAGGCTTACTATTGCTTTCGATTGATTTAGGTCAATACTATCTTGGGAGCAGTGCAAATGGAATGAAATTCACTTTTCAAGTCCCTTCCCCCGTCAAGCCACATTGGAAATAGGGGGCTATTTCAAGTTTCCCTAATCATGCTAATGTGAGAGACTAACACGTGTTTTTAAAAAAATGTCTTCAGATGTTATCTGGACGAGCCTATCACATCCCCATCTTGAAAGCATGTAGATTTGTATTATATCATCTAAAATGGGGTTTTATTGGGCAAAAGTGACGTTTCCCCCTCCCATTCACCTCTCACTCTTTAAAGGTAAATAAAGATAAATATATATAGCTTTAGCATGTACTTGCAAGCTTTCACTTTCTTAACTAACAGAGAAGGAAGTGAAGGTTTACAGATTCCAAATGCGATAAGTCGTGATTGAATACTGAAGAAAAAAATAATGATAGGTGTTATTCTTTGTACACACATGCTATTTCGGCACATATTTGGATAAACACGGAACGACATAAGATTCCACGTAAAATCATGAATGTCGTTGAATTATGATGAACGATAAATTTGATTTTGCTAGATATTCTTTGAGCAATTTAGTAATGAAAATACAAGGTTGAATACTTTCTTGTAACATGTCTTCATGGGCCGTCGAAAGAAACTTGTGTTTGATCGCACTGCGAAGCGTTTTGTATCTGCGTACTTAAAGGAGAATGAAACCCTGAGGAAAAAATCAATTTTAATGAAAAGAGAGGATAGAGAGAAGCAATTTTTTTAAAAGTTCCATCAAAATCAGTTACGAAATGAGAAAGTTATGAAAGTTTGAAAAGTCTCAATTTACTTTCTATGACGATCCTCAAAGTGGCAATGTTGCTTCAAAGTGACAGGTTTAGTAGTACAATTCTCCATATGTTTTGTACACAAAATTTCATATTTTCCCCATTATCTCTCAAGGTGCAGCTTGTCTCCTTCTTAGCTCAAGATATATCATGGGAAAATGTATTCGCAAAAAGGCAAGCAGCATATTTAGAGATAATGGAGAAAATATGAAATTTTGTGTACAAAACATATTGAGAGTTGTACTACTAAACCTGCCATTTTGAAGCGACATTGCCAATTTGAGGATCGCCATAGAAAGTAAATCGAGACTTTTTAAACTGTCATAACTTTTTCATTTCGTAACCGATTTTGATGGAACTTTTTAAAAATTGCTTCTCTCTGTCTTCTCTTTTCATTCAAATGGATATTTCCCCAGGGTTTCATTCTCCTTCAATTAATGAACCTCAATAAACCTCAACGGGATAGGAAGGCAGTTATCTCAGGCGCAAACAGAGACGGAGTCGAAATTGTAAAAAGAGGGGAATATTTGGCATAGAACATTTTGTTAGACATGGAACAATATGAGACTATATTCTGAAAGTACGGTTCCTTACTAAAGCCCAACGTTACATCTAAAATGTTATCAAAGACGCACGGCATTCACTACATCTAATGTGGATCACATAGGCCTACATATGCCGATAATCATCACCAAAAAAAAAAGGAAAGGAAAAAAAAGGAAAAGAAAAGAAAAATAAAGAAGGAAGAAAAATTTTAAAAAAGAAAACTAAAGAAAAGAAAAATAAAGAAAGAAAAATAAAGAAAAGAAAAGAAGAAAAGAAAAGATTAGCAATAATAACTTCTTCAACTAATTCACGCCGAACAGCACTTGAACACCGAATATTGAACTGAACGAATTTGTTTTTCGTCTGTGTGTAGTATTGGTTTTAAATGCATCCATTATTCGGACTATTTTCAGCATGCTTAGTCGTCACGTTAGTCACCTGACTGAACAGGTCAGTTCTTGCGATTGCATATATTTACATTTCACCGCATCTGTCCAACAAGGGCATTGCACAGGGCGTTTTATTTCTATTGCACCATCCATTAGAAAGCTTTTGAACGTACTCTACTGTCACAAGGTTTATTCTCGCCATAGTTAATCTAAATATATCATTGATTCATACTGTATATTCCGTTCTTGTATGGCGCATATCACATTCTGATATAACGTCTAAATGCGCTTTCAAAGGACTTTGGATATTATCAACCCGGCTTTCGCTTCGGCAACCGTAGCGCTCAGGGCATTCAAGTGACAAATCCTACAGTGATTATTACAAGCAGTGCAGATATTGTTTACCCCAAAACCGTAACCAACTTAAAATTAGTTAATTAGTCTGATGAGTCCGCATAAATAAAGGGAAAAATCCCCAGAATGTTTCCCCATAATGACTGGGTCCGGATGTTCAAGACACATACAATGGATGATCTCGAAAAACAGGGGCGTCGCTAGATCATTTTAGATGGGGGGGGGGGGGGTTACCAGATAAAATTCGATGACCAGTGGTGACAAGTTTAATAGCCGAAGATTTCAAAGCAGATACAAAAATAGTCCTAAAATTTATGAATTTGCCGGCAAAGTTTCAAACATATATTTCATCAGAGGGTGACATCTCCTCTACCGACACCCCTACTGAAGATAGAAGGTTTCTTGTATTGCAGGCACAAAGTCTCCTGTCTCGTAGAAGCCTCGTAATGTTCTCTATTACACAAGCGAGGTTATTTACTAATTTTTAAGGGCGGGGTGGCGTAGTTTTCGCCTCTTAAAATTATGAAAGCTGCTTGCAACGATCTTTTTTTAGTTTAACAAATTTATAGTGTCCTTGAAGACAGTTACTAACTCACTGTTTTGTTATGATGGTTAATTATGACAGTGAGATGCTTACTAAATCTGTTTGAAGACTCCTGCCAAGAAACCCTCTATCATAAATACATCTCCTGCCTCCCACTGTGATGATGATTTCATGGACATTGTCGTTTTGATAGTTTTGATGAAAGATAATTGTCTCGGATGTTTCCTGCTTACTGCCTTGGATGTAATCGAGATTGTCATTTGACACAGAACAGTCATCTATGTCTTAGAATAGTCACCCGTGTCTCAGAATAGACTGAAGTTCCTAATGAGCTCAGAACATGAACAGAATCATCCGACAAAATCTAGACCGACTTGCACATGCTATGTGATTTAAAGAGAAAGTCCACCCTGATATCACAGTTGCTTTTAAAAAAGAAGGAGATAAATTGGGGGGAAAACAGATCCATGGAAGTTTAAGCAAAATCCGATAGGAAATAATAAAGTTATGAAATTTGAAGTTGTAATCAATCAAACACAAATTTTCAACTCCGTGAGGTATCCTGCCAGCTCCTCTCCCATTTACCTTGTACTAAAAAAATCATAAACTTCCACTTTTCTAAAGAAAATATTTAATCATACATGCAACCATATAATGACTGGGAATATGATTTTACACAAAACACGTATGAAACAAATGTTTTCCTTCATCAACATCGACAACATGTAAAAAAATGAAAATCTAGGAACTTTTCGGTACATACCAAATGAGAGAGGAGCTCGCAAGATACGTCACCAAGTTGCCAATCTGCGTTTGATTGATTACACCTTCAAAATGTTATTAACTTTCTTATACCTTGTCGGATTTCGCTCAAACTTTCACTAATCTGTTTCTCTCATCTTTTTCGCTTTTATTCAAATCAACTGAATACCAGGGTGGACTTTACCTTTAACGCCCCTGTCACACCAACAAGACCAAGAATGAACAAACAATTACACATTAGCCCGAATGACCAAGTATCGGTCGGTTTGGAGTCGGTGTGGAGTCGGTTTCTCGGGTGTGACGAAGGCATTATCATGCTTACGCATACCAACATGAAACATGACGGAGTGGAAATTTCAGAGCGAACTGCATGTAAAACCAACTGAAAATGCATGTACATATGGGAACAAAAACAAAAAGATTTTTAAAAAAATATTAATAAAAAGCACCACAGAATCAGCGATATGTGGCCCTCATTAAATAACAGCTTATGTGTTTGTTTTTGTTTTTGTTTTTGTTTTTGTTTTTGTTTTTGTTGTTTTTTGGGGGAGGGTTTTAATTTATTTATCCTCTCTTACCCCCTTTCCTGATTCCATCTCTTTTCCTCTATCAACCCGTCCCTCCCCATCTGCTTCTTAATTTAGGTGAGCCTTTGTGTGTTTATTAATTAAGTTAGTTAGTATTAAATGTAAAAAAAAAAAAACAAAACAAAACAAAACAACGAACAGATTTTTGAATGATTTATATAATACTTTATATGATTTATGAATTGGTATCGAAAAATAAATGAATCTTGAATCTTGAAAAAGTTACAAGCTACATGCGCAAATCAGTAAAGATATAAAGTGGGCAACACACACACACACATACACACACACTTTCAAAACGCCCTCGCAAGTGTCATTTCCGGGAAAGAAACAAACCGGCTAGCATTCTTATTTGTTTGGGAAGCAAAGTTTGGAACGGTACCCAAGAAGTCTAATCAAATCCGTATCATGAATAATGGATTTTTTTTTTTTTACGTTGTTCTCCAACTGGACCATGACTGAGTTCCCCATCTTGACGATCCTTCATTTCCTTTCTCTATTATGTATATATCAGGCAGGGATTCGATTAGAGCTTGAAAATTACCAATTTCAGATGTTTTCGTCCACATCTTCTTCACATTTCCTACTTACTTTTTTTTACAAGAAGGTGATGCAGTTCCTCATTCCCTTCCGTAATTTACATGAAACTTATGACCTTCTGTTACATGTACTGTAATATACTTTCAAGCTCATTCGTGGTCTTTATAGATAAATCATTGTCAAATTCTCTTCATGCAATAGTCATTTTCTATCTGTTATTTATATGAGTTATTTCCTCTTTATAATCCAATTTTCCTTATACCCTAATCTTTCGAATCTTCCTTCAGATGTTAATGATCTTAGAATATCAATCACAATCAAAATAACGTGACCGTCTTTCTCGTCATAATTTGAACTGCACCACCCATGCCCTCTCTCCTACACATGCATTTTCACATTACAATTTCAAATGTTCCATAGTATTTTTCCCTTGCTTATTTAGTTGTTTTCATAACTTTTTAAAGCAGTTTTCCTCTCTAATATTATACCCTCTTCCTTGTTTAATTTTCTGATATTGAACACACCCCTCCCCACTCACATACTTATACCAGGGAAAGGTAACTAGTTACATTTCCCTGCTTATAATAGAAACAAAACCAGTTAGTCGTCATTATACTTTCTCGTTAACATTTGCGTACTTTCTCCGAATCATTACTGAGGGCGTTTACGGTGTGGATTGACGTCGCTAAAGGTGTTTGTTGAGTTCTGGCAGGAAATTACAAACGTAATTGATTATCTCATGTTATATAACAACTTCTTGTTATTGGCCCACGTAATCAATTCACACAAAACAAAGAAATGATTACGATTCACTTCATGGATCACCCATATTTAATTAGTTGACGAACATTTATGCACCTAAAAACGTGTCCTTTCAATAGCCAATTCAAAGAGGTGATCCAATTTGTGGGATATTTCCTAGTTCTGAGTGCGTATGGGGCTGCCATATTCTCAAGCAAATTGCTTATAATGGCAGTCCTTCTTCCGCAAATGACTTTATATTTGATGAATTACAATAATTTGACAATTCATCATTTCGTGTTTGTTTTTGAAAAATGATTGGTACATATACTTGTTATTTATGACTCATTGTCAAAAAGTACTTTTGTATTTTATTTTATATATGTTACCGAAAAATGTTGTACTTATATGAATGCAGAAGAAAATAAATCAAATCAAATCAAAATCAAATCAAGTACACTATACATGTAGTAGAACATCAGTGTAGCCAAAATATCTTTAATTCCTCCATGTAAAAGAGACGTTGTTCAAAATGGTGTTTGTTTGTTACTGTAATATTAGAGGACAAGAATTAATTGACATGACCATAACTGTATTTCCAATGCTGTACCTTTGTAGTTATTTTATCATTTTTTACCTACTTGGATATCTTTGACATACGCAATGACAATTTTCTCACTAAATTAGATTTTTATGATAATATACAAGAATGAAACATTCCCATCATCATCTTAAAGGAGAATGAAACCCTGGGGAAAAATCAATTTTAATGAAAAGAGAGGATAGAGAGAAGGAATTCTTAAAAGTGTCATCAAAATCGGTTACGAAATGAGAGAGTAATGAAAGTTTGAAAAGTCTCAATTTACTTTCCATGGCGATCCTCAAATTGGCAATGTTCCTTCAAAGTGACAGGTTTAGTAGTACAACTCTCCATATGTTTTGTACACAAAATTTCATATTTTCCCCATTATCTCTCAAGGTGCAGCTTGTCTCCTTCTTAGCTCAAGATATATCGTGGGAAAATGTATTTGACACAACATATGTTCGAGTTCACAAGAAGACATGCAGCATCTTTAGAGATAATGGAGAAAATATGACATTTTGTGTACAAAACATATGGAGAGTTATACTACTAAACCTGTCACTTTGAAGCAACATTGCCAATTTGAGGATCGCCATAGAAAGTAAATTGAGACTTTTCAAACTTTCATAACTTTTTCATTTCGTAACCGATTTAGATGGAACTTTTTTAAATTGCTTCTCTCTATCATCTCTTTCCATTAAAATTGATTTTTTTCCCCCGGGGTTTCATTCTCCTTTAATGATTTATGATTTATTGAAATCCTGTATTACAAAATCTAGCTTGGCCCCTGAATAGTTTTGTTTTTACGCTCCATTATCGCTTCCGTTTTTCAGTGAAAGCCAGTGGACCTGGTTACGACGAAAAATAACTATTTCATTGTCAATCAGGTTATTCCATGACTAGCATGCCTCGTGACTACATATGCCGATATGAACAGAAGTTTTAAGAATTGATTGATATCACGAGGAACTACTTTGAAAAGACCTATTTAAATACCCTTTTTAGATCATTGTAAATCAGGTTGACATGTGTTGCTTCCGTTTTCTTGTTTTCTCTGTGAATCATTCGGGTATATGTATCTTGATGGTAATCAAGGTCTAGATCCGGAGCTAGAAGTAGAATAATGAGTTGTTTGTGAGATTATGCTTGCCTTGAATAATCAAAAGTTTGAATAGCAGAAAATCAGTCACGTTGAGTTCAGGGGCCCGTTGCCCAAAACTTGCGTTTAATCGCAACTCCTAAAAATCAAACGCAAGTCCTTAATGCGTACTTCTGATTGGCTGAAAATAAAGTTGCGTTTGATTTTCCTGAGTTGCGTTCGAACTCAAGTTTTGTGCAACGGGCCCCTGGTCGTGCGATTACACTGTGAAAGAAATGTCTCAGAGCCATAATTTGATCATGACTTTGTCTTCAAAAGGATTGGTGTATATACTGTGAGGTTTAGGAATCATCAAAATGATAAGAAATTGACCCAATCATGCACTGCACACAGAAATGGGCATATCGTCTGTTTGGAGCCAGAAGGGCGTTAACTCTGCACAAATGATGGGACTGTATGCCCCCCAGATACTTCAGCTATTTCTCGTCATATTTCGAATTATGAGGGCATTTGAAAAGCAATCCTTTTTCATGTTTTTAGGGGACATTTCTACTGTGATGTTCTTCCAAACTGACATAAAAGGAATGATAAAGTTCACAAATTATTTTCACCTTTCCCAGAACCCAAACTCCTCTTTAAGAAGAAGACATCGCATATATAAAGTTTTGAAGGCCTGGAAAAAATTCCCAACTACAGTGTGCCCAAGTTCATTGCATCTCCACCATTGGAAAGAATTCCAGCCCCCCCCCCCCCACCCCCTATCGATATATGGGTATGCCACTGTTGGTTTGTCATTTTTATACGACGTCTGCCTTACAATTCCAGTCATTACATCGAGGATATATATCATGATATCTTAAATGCTTATCTTGCAAAGCTTTCGATGAAAATGTATCATCTAATTCCCCAACGGACTTACATTCTCAGGATTACACGTTATATTTCATCGTAAATGTAATCCATATTGGATCCCGAAAGACATACAAATTTAGTGTGGGATCTAAAAACAAAAAAAGCAAATTTCTCTTATCCAATACAATAGCAAAGTACTATATTCCTTCCAGATTGATCATTAAACACGTTAAAGAGGTCTGATATTCCAAACCTCCTCTCTTATCGGCAAACTTTTTAGAGTTAATCGGCATGACCATATCCGGCGTTTGTGTAGGAATTAAACAACAGCTCAAGCTTTGTATTTTCCGTTACTAAGCGTGTAGTAACTTGATTAAAGTCAGTATCATTTCTGAAGCATGACAGACTTTCAATTTTCCATAATAATATACCATCCCTATCTAAGTATTGATCAGAAAGAAACATCTCTTTTTTGTGTGTATATTCATCTCTTTTATAATATTATGCCATGCAAATTAAGACGTTCATTAATAGAATATTGAAACCTTTACCAAATCAAACAGAATTCATAATGCTGTAACTTTACCAATCACCATATCTTGGTCGACACCCCCCCCCCCCCACCCCATCAAAAAATAGTTTAGAGATGCCCCCAGTTGAAAGAAAATTGTTAGCTAAAAATGATGATGATAATAATAATAATAATAATAATAATAATAATAATAATAATAATAATAATAATAATAATAATAATAATAATAATAATAATAATAATAATAATAATAATAAAATAATAATAATAATAATAATAATAATAATAATAATAATAATAATAATAATAATAATAATAATAATAATAATAATAATAATAATAATAATAACAATATTTCAAAAATTAAAAATACTTATCACAGAACATTCTGAGCATTTCTTAACACGCCAGATCTTGAAAATTGTCTAGCCACTGTAATCTCAATCTTGCTTTTTCCGTTTTCTTCATTCACTTTTCCAACATTGCTCTCGGGCACTTTCATGTCGCATTTGGGGGGTAAACATTGGACATTAATCTCCCCCATAAATCGTGAAAAACCCATCATTTAACTTCCTTTACGTCGGAGTTTGCTCTGATCTGAAAAGTTCTAATCAGCGAAGGGACGTATCCTCAGTTGTGGCTTTCGGATATGATTAACTGTTAATAGTTATTAAGCCGATATTCTCCCCGTGGTAAGGATTAATCCCGGATCGCTTTGGGTTTGAGCCAGGAATCAGACAAAAATTGCAAATAATCGTCTGCAGATTAGGGGGACGGCAGGAAGGTCAGGCGCTACTATCAAGGAGCCTATGGGAAGTCTAGCAGAGATAGGGGTAGGTAGTTGATGTAAAAGGGATACAAAAAAAGAAAGAGAGGGAGGGAGAAAAAATACAGAGGGACAGAGAAAGCTAGAAAGAGATTGTGAATGAGAGAGGGATAAAAAGAGAGAAAAAAAGCGCGAAAGAGAGAGAGAGAGGGTGGAGAAAGAGCAAGAAAACTAAAAGGAAACAAAAAGAGAGTGAAAATGACAGTGTTTGAATGAGAGATAGAACAGGCGAGAGAGACAGAGATAGAGAGACAGAGATAGAGAGACAGAGATAGAGAGACAGAGATAGAGAGACAGAGATAGAGAGACAGAGATAGAGAGACAGAGATAGAGAGACAGAGATAGATAGACAGAGATAGAGAGACAGAGATAGAGAGACAGAGATAGAGAGACAGAGATAGAGAGACAGAGATAGAGAGACAGAGATAGAGAGACAGAGATAGAGAGACAGAGATAGAGAGACAGAGATAGAGACAGAAACAGATAGACAGACAAACAGACAGACATACAGACATACATACACATAGACAGACAGACAGAACATGGGCCCCAGGGAAGATCTCAGATATATAGTCAAGGATTGTAATTCCGAACAGATTGTATTACCGAACGTGTACAGTTAAGCGCCTAAAATGGGTTTTCATACGCTTGGGATTACGCGTATGAAAACCACACTATTGAAACAAAGGTGTGTCTTTTTCCTATAGGTTTCACACGTTCGGAAATACAGTACCTTTTTCAAGGGACCAAAACGCCGCGTCGTTGGGAAGGGGTTCACTCGGAAGGGAATATCGTATTAAATCTAGGTTGTCTTTTTAAAATTCCATCAACTTCTTTTTCTGTAGGACTTTGAGCATTCATTATGTAAGTTTGACAGATATTCGTTTGATATTTAATTTTCTATCGTTGATTTTCTGAAAAGTGTTCGGACACTGGATCAACCACCATACTAGCTAGATATATTGGAGAAGTTGGTGAGAGGCTGAGAGCACCGGAAGATATGAGAGAGGAAGAGGAGACAGCTACAGACAAAAGAGAGGGAATTTTCAATTGTATGATATTTTGGATGATGACGAAGCAATCAAGGAAATATAATGAAGGGAATTCACCTGTCATGCATGAAAAAAACCAAACGAATGTGGATTATCAATCTGAGCTAAAACTATGCTCTCGACAACAAAGAAACAACAACAAATTATCCTGTGGTAAAGGAGTATATTAGAAAAAAAATGGGAAATCATATTTCTTTGACGGATCATCAGTACTTGTTAATTCGTAGCAAGAACAAGCAGAAGATAGATGTGAACTTTATTTCAACTCTGTCGAAATCATGAACTACATATCTGCTGATTCATATGGACTCAAAGACATTGCTATAACCAGAAATAGATCAGACATAGGTGGTTAAAATAACATGAATTAATCAAACCGGATTTTCTTTGTAGCACACTTCACCTACACGTGCTCGCTGATTAAAAGATGCATGCACGGGTTAAATCATTTACTTAGATATATAGAAAATATCCAAATTTTCGATCCAGACCAAAATACAAAAACCATTACATAATGCCTTAAAATTGCCAATATTTCTTCAGTAAGTATATCTGAAAGAAACAGCCTATTCAATCGAGCAAAAGATTTCATTTTCAAAAATAATCAATTATTTGAACTTTTTTATGAATCAGCATACAAATTTACTTTAAATTATTTTGTGGCAAACTTATTGGCTTCAACAATCACATTTCTGCGGAGGAAAAAGATAAAAGAAGTTCATATTTCAGCGTTTAGAAAACATTTTGTCGTATGATGGGCGGTGCAATAGAGGGACAGATGAAAGGAAGCATTTCAAATTGAGCATAGACAATCCTTATAGTATTGAAATACATTGCACACAATGGCGTAGCTAAGGAGGACCCGATCGAATGGTAAAAAAGAAGAAAAAAAGTAAAAGGTACGTGAAAAGTGGATGAAAAAAGAAGAGGACCCCTCCCCCTATTTGTAATCTTGTTTATTTGCATTCTATCAACATGGTAATGCCAGTGCCTCCCCCCCCCCCCCCCCCGATGCCAGTGCCCCCTAAGATGTTTGCAGAGCTACTCTAGCTGTAATATATTTAATTCAAAAGAGAGTATGATATCATTGTTCACGTGATCACTGAATACAGCAAATGTTTAACTCCCAAAGGGGTAACATCTACCCACCCCATACGAATTTCAATCCCCCCCCCCCCCCTCTTCTTCCTCATCACTTCTACATAATTCATGAAAATGGGAACATGTGGCATGCTCTTGAGTTAATGTGAATTCGAGATACGTTATACTCGGTCAGTACTTTCTCAAATTACCAAATTTGAGACTGGGGTGAGGGTCTGTTTGAATATTGGGGGCTCAGAAAACTCATATATCCCTGGTTTTGCGGACACATTATTACGTACGAGCGTCCAAATAAATGAAAAACCTTAAACTCCCGATCTCGCTTATCATATACACTGACAAAAAACGCATTTACAACTTACAAACCAATGATTTATATTAGCATGATAAGTATGGTATCAAAGTAATTTGTTGCCCTTTTATAGTTTTATTCATAGCATTCTATTGTCCTTGATTTTTATAAATTACTTCATAAATTTATAATGATATAGAATGTCACTCTTTTAGTCAAATTTGAACATGTTGAAGGTAATTCCATAAACAAATGACATTCTATCTTACATTAATTGCAGTATACAATATTATCCTTGATGTTTTTAATTAGAGCTTATGTCATATTTATAATAACATCATAAAATCATGATGATATAGAATATCGCTCTTTTGTGTCAAATTTGAAGGTAATTTCATAAACAAGTGAAATTCTATCTTTCATTAATTGCAATACGCCATATTCTACTGGTTATGCCTATGTGTTTATTAATATAACGTGTAATCATCTTGTACTCACATAAAAGTACGAAGATAATTCATTTCAGCGTTGTTTTCATATGATAAATATTTCAAACAGGAATTCATTTCGTAAAACATTTTCTAGGTTATCATGTGGCAAACATGCCAAATATCTAGTATTATTTAGATGAGATGATTTGATGATCATTGCACAATAACCAATTCATTTTATACAAGATTTTCAGGGTTATGTTACGACCTTACAATTTATGTTTTTACAATTACTGCATAATTTCAAAATATTGCAAAGGCTTTCTTCCATTTCAGGAAATTAAATTCAGTTGTTATCTATATTTCATATGTTTTTATATGATGACGCCCTTGATTATGTTGATATTTCATTTCGATGGTGTTTTTATCCAGCTATATTTAGAGTAGAACCATTTTTTCATTAGGATATGTGACAGGTGCATTTCGCTCGAAACAGAGAGTATGATATCCTGAGTTGGCTTCATTCATACAAGTCTGGATAGACCATGATTTCAATAGACAGCCTTCATTTTTGCACTTTCATTTTTTATTTTTTTATTTTTTTATTCACTTTACTCATTAGCTGTGCAGTTACTAGATATATGCAGTCGTGTATTTATTTTTTTAAATAATTATCATTATAAGCAATTATTAATACTCATATTCATTTAGGGGCCACAACCAGCCCTTGCCCCTCCCCCTTTTTTCAAACCCAGGTGGCATACCTTAGGTAAATAACCTTAAAAAATTGCCCCTCTGCCAAATTTTCGACCAAAACAGACTTTTAAAAAAATTTGCTCCTTTTCAAATTTTAGACCCATAAGACACTTTTTGTACATGCTAGTTTTTTTTTGCTTGTCAGATTTTTTTTTCTTTTCAGAATTGCGCCCGTTTACAAAATTTTAGATCCACCCCTGACCACCCCCCCCCCCCCCCACTCTGAAGAAAACTGGGTAAAAAAAAAAAAAATCTCAACAAGAAGGCAATTATGTGTCCCCTCAACTTTGGACAATTTTTAAAAATAATTACTTCAAAATGGACAAAATACTACCGAACAAAAATGCCCAAAGTTGGTAGGACACATAATTACCCTCGTGGCAAATTTGTACTCAATACTTTGATGAGTGCCCCCCCCCCCCCCCACCATCCAACGTTTTTCCTCACAATAAGCCCGATGTCAACAACCTCCTTATTCCCGAAAATGTTAATCACGAAATTGAGCGGGGTATAACAGCTCGATATTATTGTCAGACTCTATCAATTGTGGAAAGAGATTAGTTCTCACCCCAACGCCTTTATTGAATGGCCCAGGAATGATCAGGGAGAGCCCGAGTTAATCCCCAGCTTACACACCTTCACTCCGCCACGCAAACTATGTAAACAAGGATATTAAATGAAGCGCATTTATCAAGCTTCTTTCTTGTGATCCATTGGTACAGTTATATTCTTATTCTCCCTATTCTCATATTACTTCTAATTCTGCTTCTGCTTCTACTTCTACTTCTACTTCTACTTCTACATCTACTTCTACTTCTACTTCTGCTAGCTACTTCTACTTCTACTTCTACTTCTACTTCTACTTCTACTTCCAATTCTACTTTTATTCCTACTTATACTTCTGCTTCTATTTCTACTACTACTACTACTACTACTACTACTACTACTACTACTACTACTACTGCTACTACTACTGCTATTTGTACTTTTTCTACCTCTTCTTCTACTTCTACTTCTACTTTTACTTTTACTTCTACTTCTACTTCATTGTTATAATTACTACTTCTTCTTCTACTTATACCACCACCACCACCACTACTACTTCTACTACTACTACTACTAATGCTGCTGTTGCTGCTTTTTTATAAGCATATTTACTTCTTATTCAGCATCTTCTTTTTCTTTTTCCTTTTTTCCTTTTACTCCTTTTTGCCGTGAGTGACTACATGTACTTTTTCCACTATTATGCTCCACAAATATTCTCTCGATATTCCTTCATTGTAAACTATACTCTTCCTCTCGTTATCCTTATCCTTATCTAAATTTATCCTAATACCGAGCCATTACTGTTTTCCTCTTCCACTGTTATTCCTGTATTCTTATCATACACATCCGTTGTAGAAAACAACTAATCGACTTTTCCAAAGAGAATTTCCTTTATGATATCAATTCAAATTTCGAAATAATGGATCAGTATACTGGCGATTACGTGCAATTTCTATAGCGCTCCTGAGCCCTAATCCTTCCTGTTTCTTTAACATTTTTGTCCAATTTCCAGACAGTTGACAACATGACTCATCATGGGGGCCTCTTTGCTCTCAAAATAACTAATTTTTTTGTCTGAAATGAATAAAATTAAACATGGTGTAATATGTAGTAATGGAAATTTTTTTTAAAAACCCATAGCTGTTTTATTATAAGTCTTGTCTCACGTGACCACCAAACTCAAAGAGTCATCTGTGGCCAAACCTTCCAAACGGAACCCTCTTCTCATTATCCTACACGATATGGTTTTAAAAATGTTTGTTTTTTAATCCATCAACCTGCGAAAAAACACGATTATCCTGTACATACCTGAGGCTGATAACATAGTCAAAGGTTTAATACAGTTTACTCGTTGAAATTGTTGCTTCTTTATTTTTCTTGTAACTTGTGTTTGTTTATGTGCTACATGAACATGATTATCACCTACCACAGTGATAGTATATGAAGGAGAAGATAAGGACGCGTCCATTTTTATAGTCAAAACAAATCGCATATAGTTCAATACTAATAGCAAAAGTACAGTCAAATAATGCAGTTTCATGCTCGGGATGTTTTTACGTTGCGCCCCGAACTCAATGCATTTGCGGAAACGTTATGATATATTATTGTAATTGTGCGAACTCATCCGACTAATTAAATGATAGAAGTCAGCTGGGCAAACGTGGTCATCGTGTTTCTGATGGTCATGGTTGCCAAGAGAACCTGGCGAATTTACACGGGAAGGGTAAGGGGTGTCCAAGCCAAGAACCAGGGCAGCGTCTTACGAAGCAGTCCGTATAGTCTAAACTCGTGATAATTTTTTTTTTACACAATTTAAACGGGTTTCCATGGGATGCCGGAGAACTTTTACTTACGACGGTTTCGTGAGACACTGCCCAGTATGAATCACTTTAAAGTTTAAAAAAAAAAAATCTGTGAAGCGGCTGGAAGGAAGAGAAAAAGTGAAGATGAAACGGAAAAAAGAAGAAGAAGTGTAAGAAAAGGATAAGATTTTTTTAAATAAGGATTGATGAAGAGGTATGCAGACAGAGATAGGTGCATATTATAAAGGAGACTGTGAGATATAGGAAATACGCTGGAAAACAGAAGAATAGAGAAAACTATAGATTGACAGAAAAGAACAGGTGCATGTAATACAGACAATGACCACTGTTTCAATGTCGAGGACTTGAATACGAAGGAATTCAAGGGACTGTAGATTTCTTGAAACTGAGGAAACATATTGACGGGAAGTGTTTCTATATTAGCAGCGCAACCTGTGTGCAGGGGACTTGTGCCCCTTCTGCGACAAAAAACACCCCCCCCCCCCCCCCCCAGTGATGAGGAAATGCCTCTCACGTTATGGGAATTTTCCCCTCGTCATTTGAACCCTTTACATCCATTTCCTCTTCATTGAAATAGAAAAAAACTGTTATCATCAAATAAACACTTCAGTTTTAAATTCAGCTCTAAATCAACACCAATCTCCCCCAAAAAGTCAGATCTTAAAGATGATAGGTGCTTTATACCCTTTATTAAAAGAGAATGAAACCCTGGGGAACTATCTATTTTAATGAAAAGAGAGGATAGAGAGAAACTTTTTTTTAAAAGCTCCATCAAAATCGGTTACGAAATGAAAAAGTTATGAAAGTTTGAAAAGTCTCAATTTACTTTCTATGGCGATCCTATAATTGGCAATGTTTCAAAATGGCAGGTTTAGTACTACAACTCTCAATATGTTTTGAACACAAAATTTCATATTTCATCCATTAACTCTAAAGATGCTGCTTGTCTTTTTGTGAACTCAACATATATTGTGTCAAAAACATTTTCCCATGATATATCTTGAGCTAAGAAGGAGACAAGCTCCACCTTGAGAGATAATGGGGAAAATATGAAATTTTGTGTACAAAACATATGGAGAGTTGTACTACTAAACCTGTCACTTTGAAGCAACATTGCCAATTTGAGGATCAACATAGAAAGTAAATTGAAACTTTTCAAACTTTCATAACTTTCTCATTTCGTAACCGATTTTGATGGAGCTTTTTAAAAAAAGTTTCTCTCTATCCTCTCTTTTCATTAAAATAGATATTTCCCCAGGGTTTCATTCTCCTTTAATAAAGGGTATAAAGCACCTATCATCTTTTCTTAAAATTGATTCTCTCTATCCCTCTTTTCATTAAAATTGATTTTACACCAGGGTTTCATTCTCCTTTAAAGGCATTGATTAACTTTGCCCAGAATTGAAAAAAAAAATCACTGTTCCAGCTAATGCTGTAATCATAATTGCAAACCTTTAGCTCAGACAGGAATCGCCTGAGTTTTATAAGCTGATCGGTCGTTTATATATCAAGATATTTACGATTGAACAGTGATGTCGGGATAGAGTACCACCGAACCCTAAAGAACTCTTACGGTTGGCATACCTCGCTCTATCACAGAATACCGTACGGGCTGGAAAGCCGCTCTGAAATCGCCAAGCGCTGGTGCTTGGTTTTTGTGACTGCAGCGCAGCGGAGAAGCCGAGCGACTTGCGCTAGCGATTGATCGCGATTTTCTCTTTTTTAGGATAGTAAACGGGTTCCATGTTCTCTCATACTTTCACATATCCTTAATTATATATGTAGTTAGAGGACTGCACACAATTCACTGGCATTTGAGCTGATTTTACAATTTTTCACAAAGTTAATCAATCACTAGTTTGATTCTATAAGGCCAAGTAAAATTGATTCCTAGTTTCTCGTCCGTATTTTCGAAACTGAGGAGAAAGGGGTTCCATGTTCATGATGTTATGTGATATCTTTTTTTGTACAAAAAAATGATATAGGATAAAATTCCACATAAATTTTATTCATTAGATTTTATTTGTACATGCAGTCCAGGGGGCGTTTTATCAAGTGTCTTGTCAGTGATTTTTACCGACAAATTTGCTCTCAGCCAATCAGATGCAAGGATTTCAGTAGCTTATAACAGATATTGCAACTTGTCATTAATGACAAGTTTTATGAAACAGGGCCCAGAAGTTCAAAACATGATGAAATTGCATTACAGTAATAATTTTTGTTTCTTATTTTCTAGATGTCCTCAGATTCTTACATTATTCAATTTCAGAACAAAAATATCGAAGAACGCAAAAATATTGAGGCAGGCCCCCAAAAAATGAAGGAGGAGGGACGAGAAACTAGAAATTACTTTTATTTGGCCAAAAGGATCCGAAGATGCTATAAAGCAGTTAGGGTAAAGGGGATTTCCCTGTTGCCAGAAAATGCCCTTGTTGCCAGGTCTGTAACTTTTGCAAGCCATTAACTTGTCACCGAAAATTTACAATCGAATCTTATAAACAGATCGGGTCATATTGAATTAACTTTGGAGGAAATTGGTTGAATCTTGACATTATTACACTTAATACCAGATGCCTCAAACTAGATGCGTTTCGAAGGGGGGAGTTCTGCTTGCGTTATACCGTTACGATAAAACGAGTGACAGCGTAAGGCACAGCAGATGTGTGCACTTTTTTCTGACTTCTACTTCCATTCAAATACTGGAGTGCTCATACATGAAAGTTTCATTATAATCGGTGACAAACATTAAAGAGGGCATACGAAGGGGCCACACCCCTCCAACATAAATAAGAATTCTAGTTCAAGATGCTTTTGAGGAGTGTTTTTATGTCGATGACTGGAATAATCAGAAACTAAACGAAAACAGCGCTGGGGGGAATCATTTAAATCGTTCTTTGTCGATTAACTGTGTTTGGGAGCCAACTTGATTGAGTGATTCATCTGTTGATTGATTGATTGATTGACTGAATGACTGATTAATTAACTGCTTGCTTTTAGAAGTACATGTTGATAGCTCGCTTGCTTGATTGATTGATTGCTCGAATAACTGACTAATCGATCGGTTGATTTTTTTTATCATTGATTGACATTTTGACTGATTATTTGTTCATAGCTTGTTTGAATGATTGCTTGCTTGTTTGCTTCTTTGATAGATGCTTGATTGATCGATTCATTGACTGACTGCCTTGTTTGCTTTATTGATTAACTGTAGCTTGATTGCTTGCTTGCTTGATTGCTTGTTCGATTGCTTGAATGACTACTTAATTGATTGCTTGATATATTGCTTGCTTGATTTATAACTTGATTGATCTGATTGAATATTGATTGATCATTGATTGCTAGACTGATTTAATTGATTAGGCCTACTTGTTTAGTTGCTCGACTGATATAAATTATTGCCTACCAATCAAAAAAAAAATCACATATAACATGCTCGTACAAATACCACCTTAATATATATATATATATATCCCTATATGGATAATTGACTCGATTACAATCTCCTAAAACACTGACCCGGACACTATATACCCTTATGTGAAATAACGACCCTCATATATAGGAGCAATAACCCGGAAAAATCATCACTCATACAACAACTGCTTTAATTTTTTTTTTTTTTTTTTTTTTTTGGTGGAGAGTGGCTTGCTCAATCAGCCTTTGGATCTTAAGAAATATTCAAGGTATGGTAGGATACTTTACATTTCTTGTACTTGTATAAGCATATGCATATAAATATATCATCTGTAAAGACACTGTTGGTCCTAAATGGATATCTTGATTTCCATTTCGTGCGTTATTATTTACAGTTCGAGCACATGTCCGTAAATACATGATTATTAATTTTTGACATTCTCCGAGAAATGCATTTGTTTTCAGGAACGGTATTTCGCTAAGCAATAGTCACACGGATACACGCTGTGATTCGACATGTTCGAATAACAGTTCCTTAAATTTATCAAGGGATTCCACTGATAACTTCTGTGAATTTTTAACATCCCGAATTTCATGAGTATCTGATTCTTGCTCTTGCTTGCTGACTGCTGACATGACCTAGTTCGTGAAGATCTGATTGTTGAGTCACAACAAGCACGGTAAAACGTTGCTGAACGAAATTCTATTCGACTATCGCCGTAAGCATATCGATGTATTAGATTGATATCAATCTCCAATCACGAGGCTATACTGTTAATACAATTATAGTTATGGTCTTATCACCCAGGGTGGACTCATTAGTAATATACTGTTCTTCCTGAGGGCCCTACAATTGATACTACCCCAGCATTGCCAGGTAACCAATTCTATACACCTGCATCGCGAGGGACAAATGTGGGTAAAACACCCGGCTGAAATTATTATCAAGAGTATTATCAATAGCACAACCATAAATGATGAAACCCATTAGAAACATAATAAGCACCAACAAAATTTGAGCAAATGACCGAAAAAGACGATTACACGGATTGACTGATACTGCATGTTGATTAATTGTTAATATAAAATTAATTTATGACCAATAATTTTTAAAAAGTAATTGATTAATATTCCATTGTGTGCCAGTGGAGATGCCTGTGGAGATGTTAATGATCAAAACAGTTACAACCAATAACTCCTCAGATGTCAATAATTAGACTTAGATGTTATTTGACACATAAATTTTTAAAAAATTAAAAATTTAAAAAAACATCGTCTTTACATTTTCGATCCCTCCAACTTCTCTTGCTATAAACATGATAAACAAAACCAATGCTGTGTTTGGCGCTCCTTGCCTAACCGTATGCTACACTTGTAAGTAAAGCCCGGCTCACATAGGCGTCACTTCAATTGCGTCAGGAGCAGCTCTTAACCCTTTCAAGACAATTGACCACATTTTGTGGTTTGGCTCAATAACTTTTGATCCAGAGCTCTAAAAAATATACCAGATGCATGAGTAGAAAGAGCAAAATTTTCTGCACACACTATGTCCATTTTTATTGCATGACCATATTGCGTTTGATGCCAGGAATTTTAAAAACATGAATAAGCTATGAGATCCTTAAATTGGCAACACATTGAGAGGTTTAAAATCATTGTTTTTCATCAAAATTGGCAATTTCTTTCAACTATTCAACAAATTTCTAACTATGTATATTGTTTTCAAAGACATTACACCTTATTTGAACCATGTAGCACTAAAAGAAAAATATTATTGTTGCCAATTTGAAGAACAAAATGTGATCAATTTAGCCCTTAAATAATCCCTGTCCTGAAAGGGTTAATTGAGTCTGTGAAGCAGCAAAGACCATTCACCCATATGCATGTTATTCAAAGTACTGTTTGCACTGTTTATTTGGCAACAACTTTTTAAACGATATCACTATTTTGTAACTCGCGAAATACCGCACCGGTCACTGACACGGTCATTACGTCAGCATATGACGCCTCGTGTGAGCTCAGCTTAATGTCCACTGCATACGAGACGTCATTTTACCGACGTAAAGTAAAACCGCGTCATTCACTGACGCAGTCTTACATCAGTAAGAGAGAAAAAGGTACTCAAAATAAATGAAAAAAATGAACAGCGCAAACACTGCGCTGATTCCTTGGCGCTTACACGAACAACCTTCACAGGCTTGATTAGCGCAGGTAATAGCGCTATCGAAATGGCGCATCGTTTACAACTGGTATTACGGATCGAATCATCTCTCATTCTGATCAATTATGCCCGCTACTCACTAGATAGATATTGTTTGGGAGCAGCGAAAAAAATCCTTCACCTTACGTCTGATAGACCCGATTTCAATGTCACGGCCATGTTTTTCAGTCCTCAACGATTGTCCTTCGCCATCATCCTACCGTGGCTCATTATGTTTTAATCATTTTTCATTTTTCCATTCATCATGCGCTAGATGAAACAACGTCAACTGCGTTAGGAATGCTTCTTGCATCCAAGTTGTCACTCTTTTATCCTGCTCTCCCTCTTTGTGCGCAAGATGAAGCAAGGTGAATGGCATTATGAACGCTCCGTGCATCCAACAGCAGGGCTTTATGTACTCAAATAATCACATCCAAGGTCTTTGATACCGTCTCGTCGATAAGCTTTCCATAGATCATACTTAAAATAAATAACGAAAGCAATCAAATGCTAATATGATGCAACATACAAAGGAAATATGAAAAAGAATTTTTCGACGTATAAGATACGATTATATTGAACTCATCTTGAACTCAAACTTTAAAAGGTGGGGCTAAGCGCTCTGGCTATAGGGAGATAGTACGGGACTAAAACTGCACATAAGAACAGTAAAAAAAAAAATAGTTTGGGATCAGGATAGCACGGGGTTAAAAACATCAAATGTAAAAAGCCTATAATTAGGGGTAAAGTTACATCACAAGAAGAATAAAGAAATGAAAACGACGCTCCAAATTTGTTTTGTACTTCAGAATATCGCGTTGACGACAACGTAAACATCGTGGTATACTACAACTAGATATCTGCAACAACCCCAAATCAATTTGGATCGTTGACATTTGGTTAATGAACACACAGGGCTAAATGCAAACATTTGTAAGGACGAAACAATATCTTTACCCATGGAAAACACTACCATTCCTTTCAAAAAATCAATCTACAAGTAAAAACAACCAAAGCAACATAGACCCTACAACACAACAAACATCTTGGGCGTGTCATCCCTAAAAAGCCGTCTGGATGAGAAAGACTACATGAAAATGGCGGGAACAAAAATAAGAATGAACGGTTCATGTTCTTCTGACTCAATGCCTTTCGACAGATAATGTTCAACGTCGGATGTGGTTTCTTTTTTCTATCGACTTTGATATCGCCTCGGCAAAGCTAGCCCCTACTTCATGCACAGTGGGGGTAGAGAGGGGGCACAGGAGACGCCCCCTCCCTCTATTTCAGTTCGAGAGTGAACCAGAGATCAGTGTTTGAATAATCGTCTGCTCTGCTCGGAGCCAGAAGGGCTTAAGCTCATGTCATTAAAAATGAACGCCATTCTGGCTCTCAGCAGGTGAATTATCCGTGGAGCGTTTCATCAAGCATTTTGTCAGTGATTTTTACTGACAAATTTGCTCTCAGCCAATCAGATGCAAGGATTTCAGTAGCTTATAACACTTGTCGGAAAAAAATATCCGACAAATCCTTTCATGAAACGCTCCCCCGAAGTCTTCTGACAAAAGTTGTTTTTTTTTTGGGGGGGGGGGGCCATGACGTTGAGTGTCAGTAGTAAAGGTAATACCTGGTTGGGATATGGTGAGATGTGAATGAGGAGCCTAAGGGCTCTGTCCCTTAAAATGTAGGAGAATGGAACGCCCAGTCAGATGTTTTTTGCTGGTGAGGATGAACATAGGTTTCTCTGGATCCCATGAACACGAAATATAATCCACTATTATGTAATCATATTTCTTATACATACACTCTAAAAGCTAAAGTGTAAAATCAACATTTGCAAGGGCCGAGGAGTGACCACTTTTTTTCAAAATGGTAAATTTTAACATGCTGGAATGCAACACTATAAAAGCTTAATCTGCCATTTTGATAAAGTGGTTTAGTTTTAGTTTTTAGAGTGTGTGTATATAGTCTCATTTAAAGTTCCAATTTGTTTGGTATTTTACATTCTAAGATTTTCTGTTTCCTTCTTGAAAATAATTATGCACTTGTGCTTTTGCTATGGACCACTTCTCATCATCCTGATGCTGGTTCCACAGGTCAGTCACAATTATGACCCCCTCTATTTTTTTTTCAAACGTCTCGATCCCCGACTCTCTCGATATCGATGTGTGTAATGTGACGAGATGTCGGAAAGTGTGTATCTCACAGGGAATGTGCCTGCACTATTCAACGCCGGATGGCAAGGTTCATTTTACAATAGTCTTGTCATAATGCGGTTATTAAAGATGGCATGGGGCTGCTTCATCAAAATACATTAAAATACATAAGGCTGCAGCTACTACTATCCAGTCTCTATGTATGGGGCTAATACCTCTAGAATGTATATACTCAATGTCTCCATGGTCATTTGGGTATATATCATTTTGATTTGCCGTGTGCCTTTATTTTTTTTTAGGGGGGCTGGGTGTCATTCTTGTGCAGTCTTGATTAGGAAACGAAATTTTGTACGAAATATATCTATTACACTTCCATTTGTACTATTCTATTTTCGCTCGGCCGCTAAGCTAAGTTGTGTAGGAAAATTATTTATGAACATAAAAAGAATTGCTCTTGCATGCTGATTTCAATAGACTCTGTCAAATTGAACATGATTCACTGAGTAGCGCGAGTCGTAATCGGTGTTATGCTTCTTTCTTTTTTTTAATAATCTCACATAACACCGAACACGCACGCACATTCTTTAATATCAGTCGTGTTACAACACATCGAAATGCTCCGTCATGAATGTTCTCGTGTGTGGTTTAATCCAACATACATGCCTCAAGACAATTGTCGACGAATTGTATTGACGAAGAAATGACTGAATAATTAGATTGTATGTAGAAAAACTAGAGTGCAGTTGCCAAGGAAACCTTCGTAATCATGGCCATCAGTGTGTTTCATGATGCACGGTCGCATATCAAATTGAATACTAGTATAACGCGTTCATTTTATACATCCTGCAATTAGAAAAGAATCATTTAAGTAACGCCTTGTCTACGACAATGCAGACAGTCAATGTACGTCATATAGATGAAATGATTATTCCTTCTGTTCAGTTGAAATAATTATTATTTCATTCAATTTCAATTTTTGTAGCTTTTTTATTACACGTACTGGTAAACACAGTCATGCGGCCTTACATTATAATTCCGCCTGTCGTAACAGACAGCTTTAAGCTATTTTTAGATTCATAGTATTTTTCAAAATTGTTTTCAAACATTTTTCTTTTAATTTTTTGTCATCGCTGTACCGAAACTTTTCCATCAGAAAAGAATTTGATATCCTGTTAAGCACGCATCCTGGTCATGCTGGCGAAACGATACAAAATGCACGTCAATTATCCCTACGAATAGGAAAAAACCCATGAATTTGTCATTTTTTCTATAACAGCGACTCGCACTAGCTATTTCAGGAATTTGTACGATTTCCAGTTTCACAAAATAGGCATTTCACCACTGTTAAAGCCACACTAAATACAACACAATCAATGGTAACGTAGGAAGTAATTCGCAATTTGCGCCTTAATCTGGAAGAGCGCATCTTTTTCACTGGTCCTGATATTATTACGTCACAATGGTGTCCTTAGACGACATCAAACATCTCCGTGTCAAAGAACTTCGTAGCGAGCTGCAAAAGAGAGGTCTTGACAAAAACGGCGTGAAGGCAACACTTACCGCTCGTCTCAAAAGAGCCTTGGATCTTGAGATCGCAGCACAAAATGCTGATAAAGGAATAGAGAGGCTTGATGAAGGCACTGAAGAACAACCGGGCAATCGCGTTCTTCTGGAAATATTGGAGTTCGTCAAAAGCATTGACCAAAGACTCAAACATCTAGAAATGGCCAAGAAGGAAGTTCACGACGCCACAACTAACACCTCCTTTGTAGAAGAGGGCATCGTCGACAGTACTATCCCTGATAACAGTGTCGAGGATCTGCCCGAAAACGACGGAAGACAAGTGGAGATAATTACGGTGCCGACGTCTAACCGATTTGAAGTTCTTGCTGTCAAAGAAACAACAGAAACATCGCCTACTACTTCACCACCATACCAGGAGCAGATAGAAAGCTACCGCCACCGACATCGCTTTGAAGTTCTTGCTGTCAAAGAAACAACAGAAACATCGCCTACTACTTCACCACCATACCAGGAGCAGATAAAGAGCTACCGCCACCGACATCGTGTTAACCACAACAAACACGATGTAGTTGTGGTCGGAGATTCGATGGTCAAACACATCGACGGAAGACGTCTCTCTCGCAGCAAGAACGTGAAGTGCGTCTCCTTCCCCGGTGCAAAAGTGAGAGACATCTTTACCTCTTCGCCTTGCGAGTTCCTGAAGCCAGGGGAGAACTCATCATCCACGCGGGCACTAACAACATGACCGAGGGTGCTAGTGAAGTCACTCATCAAATCACAGACCTCTGCAAGTCTGTTGCTGCTGAGGGGTTCGCAGTCTCGTTCTCGACGATCATCCATCGTAGGTGGGAGAGTGCAGCGGACAAGAAGCGGGTTGATGATATCAACAATCTGCTGGAGTTGGTGGCCAACGAGAACAGGTGGGGCTTCATCATCAACGATAATATCAGGGAACAGCATCTCGGGCGTGATGGTGTTCACCTCAACAGAGCTGGTCAACGAATCTTGGCAGGCAACTTGCAACGCCTAATCAACCGTGCTGACCAACGAACAACACGAGACCAGGGCTTGACTCAGCGGTCGTCTGATCTGGATACAAGCAGTCGACATGGAGCGAGGTGGCATCAAGCACTCTACCGAGTAAACCTGAGTCAACCTTGCAAAGAGCAGAGCAGCGGCCATGTAAGATCCTACGCCGAAGCTGTTTCTGGGAGATCTTTGGATTTCAGCGCAGTCAGTCAGAGGTCACGACTGAAACCAGCCTTCAAACCAGCCTTCAGACCATCCAAGGTGGACATGAAAGACTGGGAGAACTACCTTCAATTTGTAAGAAGGGTAACGAATTAAGTGAAAGTCTGACAGAATTAAGTGATGGTCCGAATAAATTAGGTGACGGTCGGAAATATAAGTTCCCGTGTGGAAACTGTGATAAGCCAGTCAAATCTAATCAATGCGGCCTTTTGTGTTTTAATTGTAAAAGATGGTTTCACACTGATTGTCAAGCTATAAGTTCATCAGAGTACTGTAGGTTATATGAATGCCCTAATGAGAATTGGAATTGTTTAACATGTAGTCTGCCATCTTTCTGTGATTCATTATTTACGGACGATTGTCTAGAGAAAGAAAACCAAATTGATGACAGACTAAAAGAAAACTATTTAAGGGTCAGTCAAACACCTGAAAACCAAGTGAAAGCAAAAACAATTCTGCCAAACCTCACAGATGAAAAAATGTCTCTTTATCAGGAATTTGAAGAAAAGTTTAACGGCAAAGGTCTTCATTTCTTACACCTTAATGTGAGGTCTATTCTGAACAAGATATCGGAACTTAGAATTCTTTTTAAAAGAATAAGCCTGTCTATTATTGCTTTCACTGAAACATGGTTAAATAATTCCATAAATGATGAAGAAGTTGAAATAGACGGATATAAAATCATACGCCGTGATCGACCCTCTGGCTCTGGAGGTGGTGTATGTTTATATATCAGAAATGATATTGCATTTAATATTATTGATGATATATGTACAGGAGATGCGGAATCATTGTGGATCAATTTGCTTATACCAAGATCAAAACCAATTGTTGTGGGTGTTCTGTATAGACCTCCTAAGAACAATTTGTTTATCGAGGAATTGTCCAGTTCTTTTGATAAACTAAAGAAGGATGACGAAATTATTCTTTTAGGAGACATGAATATTTGTCTTCTTCACAAATCGCCATTGGCTAAAAAATATATTGACTTGTTGAGTCTTCACGGGTTTAGTCAACTCATTAAAGACGCAACGCGCGTTACACCTACATGTTCTTCTCTACTGGATCATATTATTTGTAGCAAAGAAAATAAGATAAGTGAAAGTGGTATTATTGATCTTGGTATTAGCGACCATTCTTGTACTTTCTGTACACGGAAAAATATTAGACTGGCAATAGGTCATCACAGGACTAGTACTATTAGATCCATGAAAAAATATACAGAACAGACTTTCAATCTTCAACTGTCTGCTGTTGACTGGTCAGGAATAACTGACTGTACAGATGTAAATGAGGCATGGTCAATATTTCAACATGTTTTTATCTCAACTTTGAATATGATAGCGCCACAGAAACGGGTAAGAATAAAACAAAGATCAGAAAATTGGGTGACTAAAGATATTCTTTCCCTAATTCAAGAGAGAAATATAGTATACAAAAAAATGAGGAAAAGAGCAAAGGATGAGACGCTCTCTAAAAGATACAGAGTATTAAGAAATATGGTCCAAAGAGAGGTGAAAAAGGCTAAGCTAGAATACTTACAAAACAAGATAGAAGAAAATAAACAAGATTCGAAAAGACTTTGGCAGAATCTGAAAAGCTTAGGATTAAAAAGTAAGAAGAGAAAAGAACAAGAATCTGTCATTACAATCGATGGGGAATTATGTCATGATAAGATGGCCATTGCTAATGAATTCAATTCTTATTTTACAAATGTGGCCGCCAAATTAGTAGACAAACTCCCTCCTTGTAAAAATCTTTTCAGCGCAGACAATGATTGTATTCGTGAGTTTTACGAAAGAAAAGGTGTACTTGAAAACAGCTTTGAGTTATCACCAATCAGTGAACAATTTGTTTTCAATGAGTTACATAAATTAAATATATCAAAAAGTACTGGGTTAGACATGATTCCAGCTAAATTTCTGAAAGATGGTGCGAAGGTTTTATATAAGCCTTTAAGTTACTTAATGAACCTATCTATCTTGACGAACACTTTTCCTGAGGATATGAAAATAGCAAAAGTGACTCCACTTTATAAAAAGAAAGATAAAACTGATGTAACCAATTATAGACCTATTAGTGTTTTAAGCGTAGCATCAAAAATTCTGGAAAAATCGGTCTGTGTTCAAATTGAAAAATACTTCAAAGAAAATGATATAATTTATGAATTTCAATCTGGCTTTCGACATGACTATTCGACTGAAACATGTCTAATTCATTTAACTGATTATTTGAGGACAGAAACTTCCCAAGGGCGCTTTGTTGGTATGGTGCTCCTTGATCTGCAAAAAGCTTTTGATACAGTTAATCATGGCGTCTTGTTGAAAAAGTTAGGAATAATGGGTTTTAACAAGACAAGTTTAGAATGGTTCAGATCCTACTTGTCTAATCGACACCAAGTAGTGGCCATTCATGATATTCGTTCCAAACTAATGCCGATAACATGCGGTGTTCCTCAGGGAAGCATTTTAGGCCCAATTCTATTTACAAGTTATATCAATGATATGTGTATTTGTATAAAAGACTGTAAACTATTATTGTACGCTGATGACAGCGTACTACTCTATTCAAATCCGAATCCAAAATTTCTTGAGGAGAAGCTCAGTGAACAGCTATCTACATGTGTCGATTGGATGACTGATAATAAGCTTTCTTTACACTTGGGCAAAACAGAAAGCATTTTGTTTTGTTCTAAAAGTAGTTCTAAAAAGTCATTTGAATTCAAAGTGACACACAATAATCAAGTAATTCAGAGAAAAGAATCTGTGAAGTATTTAGGCATTGAGTTGGCTAGCGTAATTTCATTTTCTTCTTTAGTAGAATCAGTTGTAAAAAAAGCAAATTCTCGTCTAAAATTTTTGTACAGATATCAAAATTGTTTGAATTTAAAAGCAAGACGTATACTCTGTTTTGCTCTTATTCAATGTTTGTTTGACTATGCTAACCCTGTATGGTATAGTAACATAAACAAGTTAGAACAAAAGAAGTTGAAAATTATACAGAACAAAATGGTGAGATTCATCAACTGTTCTGGTCCAAGAACTCATGTTGGCTACAGCGAACTTTCTGAAGCTGGTTTTCTTGAAGTTAACCAAAGATCAAAACAACTCGTATTGCATCACGTGCATAAAATATATCATACTAGGTCAAATCATTATATTCGATCCAACTTCAATCTTGTTACTGACTTACATAATTATGATACAAGAAATAGCAGATTCAACTTTAACTTACCAGAAAGAGTAGGTAGCATTGAAAATTCGTTTTATTACATTGCCATCAAACATTGGAATACCCTTCCTAATTATATAAAGGAAATAGAAAACTTTGCTCTTTTTAAGAGGAAATTAAGGGAATACCTATCACTTGAGAGTCAGAGGAGAGAAGCAAATGACATGGTATATGATTGAAATTGCCAGAAGAAAGAACACTTTTCTTTTCTCTGCCAGGTTCATGCTGTCTAAGTTTGTATATACTTTTGTTTTTGTACGTTTTAGAGATTCAACATATTCTTTATTATTCTTTTTGCTCCTCCTCCTCCTCCTCCTCGTCATCATCATCTTCTTCTTCTTCTTCTTCTTCTTCTTCTTCTTCTTCTTATTATTATTATTGTTGTTGTTATTATAATCATTATTACATGTTATAAATGTTGTTTTTGTTATCATTTTTATTATTCTTAAAAAAAAAATTTCTTCTCAGTCTGTAAATAATACAAATTGAACTAATTAATTTTGTATGTTGGGGACCCCACTGGAAATAAGCTCTCGAGCTTTCGTGGGTTATCCTGTTCAAGCTTACATAATTTTGATCTGATATTCTTTTATTGTTGTATGTTAGAGGCTTGGCAAATAAAATCAATCAATCAATCAATCAATCAATATAAATTTCAACTTTATTTAGGCTGACAAAAAATATCGCCAAAATAATGTTAGGCGACAATCAAACCCGATTTGGGACAGTGGGGGTTTTGGATACATGTCAATGACGAGAGCATATACTAAACAAAAGTGTGACTCTTTGGAGATCATTTTCAGCTTGCCATTTTGCCAAGGCACTCTGTCAAAAAAAAAATGTGTTGAGAGCAAGAGAGGCGGTAACTCTGTATTAAATGACATGAGTTAACACCCTTATGGCTCTCAACATACTTTAGGTAGTGTGTTGTAGTTGCGATAACTTGTCTTACCTGCTTATCAGACCTACGGTCTGCTGAGAGCAAGAAGGATGTTAATTCACATGCTTCAACACAGAGTTAGCGCCCTTCTGGCTCTCAACAAACCCGGCATTCAGCGCATGGTCCATGCTGGACCCCACCTGGAGTGATATTTCGTAACCTTTTCTCTTGGTGACATATGCTATTTTACGCCATGCCAGTCATGCAGGTAGACAACAAGTAACTAACAAAATCACCAGGTAAATCCCCAGGTGTATCACCAGGTATACAACAGTCGTTAATTTTCAAAGACATACCAAGAAGAGCAGTGGCGTAGCTATGGGGGAGCATGAGGGGCGCCCCCATAGAATCGTGGGGAAAAGGGAAAGAAAAAAAAACAGGAGGAGAGGGAAATGGAGAAGAGGAAGCAAATTGAAAAGACGACGCGATGACGCTCCACTCCCAAACCCTCCCACCATGAGTATCCCCAGGTAAATCACCAGGTACACAACAGTCTTTCATCTCCAAAGGCATATCAAGCTGAGGCCCAATTAATAGAGCACCAAGATCTTTATAAAGAAACAGGGGCACTGCTCCCATTTCCAGGCCCTACGGGGAGGGCGGGATACACTATGATGAATAAAAATTATTCAGGAGTGCGGGAAGGTTAATGGTTTTGTTCTTTTAGTTTCTTTAAACACTCTGAAAATCAAATCTTTGCGATGAAATGGAAAAAAGGGGGATATAACTGAACCTGAAATAAAGACGTCCAGTTCGATTGTCCCATTAAAAAAATAACTTGGATTTTGGGGGTTATTTTTTGTAAAAATTTAGAATGATCGTTTATATTTGGATTTTAAAGAATAAACGGAAGTCGAAATAGAAAAAAAATCGATTGGGGAAGGGCACGTGTGCCAACCCCCCCCCCCCCCCCCCGTCACGTGCCAATGAGTATATATCATTTCAATGAGATAATTTAAACAGTTAGAAACCGTATATATATATATATATATATATATATATATATATATATATGTATATGTATGTATAAGATATGTTTTGTTAGAATTTATAATTATGTCCTGGCCATTTTACTTGAGCAACGACGGATACATGATTGCTGCGGGTGCTTCTTATGCCTCTATGCGAGCCTGTCATCATGCCTGTAAGGAAAGGTCTTTTCAAGATTGCTTTTGTTTTCTTCCAATCAATATCTCTACCTGTGGCTGCTATAATGATTTAAGGTCAGACTTTAATTGCGATTGATGATAAACAAACGTTGCATTATTGATTAACAGTCAGAGCTTTAGGTTACATCAATATTCATTCATTTCGATTGTCGATCACTCCAAGTATTGAAGTTTACACAACGGCTCCTATTTTTTATTAGTATATTTATGACTACAGAGAAATGAAAATTTACTTGAAAACCAAGAATTCGGTTCGGATGGTCAGAAATATCCCTTTAAAAAAAGTAGTTTTAATAATATTTTAAAGCGTCTCAAACGTTTTCTATCAACAAACCGTTTCCAAGAAATCGAAGTTAAATTTTCTTTAGATTTAATAGTAAAGTCTAGACATGATGTCACCACTACATTTCGATAACTATTTTCTAGATAATCACATGCAACTGTGTCTATTGTCCGGCTTATCATAATAATCCTCATCAATAATTTGTGACATTTTGTCTGCCATCTTCTCTCATAATTCAATAGATTCTTTGTTTGTTTTATACCGTAAATATTTATGTGACATTCTGTCATCGCTTCGTTAAACACTCATCGCATTTCTCCGAAAAAAATGGCGGAATATTAAAGGAAACATTTCCCGTCAAACTCAAGATCATTGATGCCATTATTCACTTTAAATCTCAGCAGATCCTCTCACTTTTAGAGGTCAGGGGAATTTGAAAGCTCGGCAGGTGTTCTCGGAATGATTGATGAAAAACCTCTCTTCCAAGTTCGAGGGGTTTTAGTTGTTTTCATACTTCTCCTTCCGTTCGGGGCAAGTACACTCTTGACACTTTGATTTCCTTGATTAACTCATTGCCTCCGGGAACCGGGTGGCCCCCTACATTAAGCCCATGGGAATGGGAGAATTGAGTAGTCAACGGGTTAATGCGAACTAAATACTAACAAAAAGATGGGACAGGATTCTTTATCAAACCATGTACAGGCCAAGTGCTCAGAAAATATCCATGGAGAGAAACTACGTCTGACTAACTGTCTTCAGTTTTTGACATTAACATTTGCATAAAACTGTCGCTATCTTTCTCATACTTTCCCTTTCGAAGTTCGTATGAAACAAAACACGATAAGTTCATCAGGAACCCATTAATTATTGTGGGAATGGAAAAACTCTATATTTCACCCGAAGGCAAAAGGGAACATCGTTCATCAAACGTCACCAGATTGAGTTAAAATCTTTTTTTTTTTCACGCCTAAAGGCCTAATTCCCTTTGTCTCCAGATATTTTGCTGGGAAATCTCCCCAGCACCAAACAGCCAGCAATGGTCACTCTGCGAGTCTGTGAGGAATAATTCAACAATTTCCCGCGCGCTTCGGAGAAAACAAACTGGCTCGTTGTTGTTTATCTGTTTACAATAACGGCATTGACTCATCACAAGCTTGCTGGTACTTTCACATTTGTGTTAGCCATTGGCCAATTTGTTTAAAGTTTTAAGACTTCTTAACCCATTCATATACGAAGAATAGCGCCGACAGACGGAACGGACAAGGAAACGATTGTTATGAAGTAGTTCTTGTATATCGTCAAACAGAAAGAGGAAAAAATTTGTCAAGAACTGCTGCATGGGACTTAATTCTCACTCCAATGCCATGAGCATAATGTACTCAGGCTTTGGTAAAAAGTAGGAAAAACAAGAAATGCAAAAGGACATGCTGTACCCATACAATTGAACTCAGTGGTAGGCCTGTTATGTATGCATGTACTAACTTCTACAGAGATTTCAGGAATTTGACGCTATGAAGTTAGACAACAGAAATCCTATCAATATCGTTTGAATTTCAAACGGAATACATTAAGACCTTGGTTCTCGCCTATAAATAGCTGTCAGTTGACGAAGTTTTTTTTTTTTCTTCTTCTTCTTCATCAATCGCACTAAAACATTTAATAATATTTCCAAATATAACCTTGTGCTTACGTTTTGTGAATGGTGACAAAATTCGCAACTGTTTGCTCTCGAGAGTATTGCATGGTCGTATATATATATAAATATATATATGTGCATCATCATTTTTATCGCATCACTTGATTAATAATTCCGCATTTGAAAACGGATAATAAACATTGTTCTTGCCTGGTTTTGAAATGTATGCAGATTATTATAAACAAAGAGATGATGCGATTGGCTTATTGAAAACATTTAAATGAAACATATTCCTTTAAAAATACAAGGTTTTAACTTTATACTGATGACAAAATTTGAAATTGCTGGACTTCTATTTAGCCTGTTTTTTCTTAGTTGTTTTTTCTTCGTTAATTGACATCTAAATATCCATCATGCCTATAGTATACACTTTGTTATATTATATATGATACACACCCTGTCATATGTTTTTAAACGAATATTGATGTATATCAATTATGTTTAATAAATGAATACAAAATAATGCAAATACACATTTTGTGCGGAGTTGCAGGCATATAAAGTTATAAACGACATTTTGCTTACGTTACAACCTATTATATAAAACAGGCATTAATTTGTTTTGATTTCATTCGTGTCGTTGCCTAGGTTGGAATAAATAGATTTCTAGAAATTAAAACAATATGTCATGCAGAGCCACAAAAAGATAGTGGTTGTAAATCGGTCACAAAATAGTGGGTGCCTTATCATGGTCATTAGCAGAAGTCCAGAAGTCCAGGGAGATGGCATAACAGTTATACAACCGATTGAGGCTCAACATTTACAGTGTGTTTTATAATATAGGCTTTGTTAGTCTATCGCTTACCTGATGATCGTAGATCCTTTCTAATCCCTTCCCGCTGAGGTACGTTCCGAGAGTTCCAAGAACTGGCCATCCTTTAGGACCCGGAATATCCTTGAAGGATTTTACATCACCACCTATCGTGTGACTCCTCTCTGAAGTGCTCACACTTGGAGTTGGAGCATGACTTGAAGAGTTTGTTGAACGAGAGTCAAATGGACACTGACTTGCAATACCCAAAGAAGGATCATTGATTGACGAGATATGATTTATTGATGACGGAGCTGAGGTAGCAGAAGTAGTACTGGTTTTAGTTGAAGATGGAGCTGTCGTGGACGCATGAGGAGAAAGCGGTGATGGGACGGCGGGAAGAGGGCATGGAGATGCATTTGCATCGTGAAATGTCTGCGGCCTCACTCCATTCGACTGACTGGCCCGGGCTCGGGCGAGAAGACGCGATAGTCGCGCAGCCATTTCTCTTAGTCAAAACAACCACTCTTACAATTCCAAATTGGATAGAGTTGTTACAAAAATACCAAGTTGAAGTAGCTGCCAGAATATATCCACTGTTATTACTGTAGTCCTTGCGCGTCAATGAGTTGTTGCCTTCAGTGTAACAGATGACGAAACGCAATAGCCGGATGCTTGGCGGGAGCGTTTGGTTAGATCAATTGAAAAGTGAAGACTGAAATACGCAATGCAGTCGATAAATTGTTTCCGTTTGCAGTGGCACGACTGTTCGATGATTCAAGCTGCATGCGTGCTGCTCTGTGAGTCCTCCATCTCCTTCTCCTTCGTTCGTAGGCAATGCAATGAGTGTGCAGAGATGGTGAGCTCGGAGCACTTTCACCTTACCCCCGTCAGCTTTCCCTCCTCTTTCGAGATTCGAGATGAAAGTTATACTTCCAGGCATAATAAGCTGCGAGTGTTGAACAAAGGGTGCGAGAGCAATAAGTGTAAGGCCGCGGCCTCTAAACTCCCAAAGACGTTCCCCAATTCTTGGTAAAGAGAAATAACAGTCCAACGCATTGAAGGTATAGGGGAAGAGAAGGGAGGTCGAGAAATAGTGAGGTCATCTTCCGAAATATAAGAAACTTCTGCGCTGCATGGGCTCCAGTTTCGCATGACGTTCATTCTGTATTCATTGGTCAAAGGAAAAAGGTTGTCTGTCTTTATCCTTTTCTTCTTCTTCTTCTTCTTCTTCTTCTTCTTCTTCTTCTTCTTCTTCTTCTTCTTCTTCTTCTTCTTCTTCTTCTCCTTCTTCTTCTCCTTCTTCTTCTTTTTCTTCTTCTTCTTCTTCTTCTTCTTTTCTTTTTCTTTTCTTTTTCTGTCTTGATCTCG
Organism: Heliocidaris tuberculata; assembly: GCA_025618425.1. Taxonomy (NCBI): domain Eukaryota; kingdom Metazoa; phylum Echinodermata; class Echinoidea; order Camarodonta; family Echinometridae; genus Heliocidaris; species Heliocidaris tuberculata. The sequence continues at coordinate 23,802,142 of CM046845.1, forward strand.
AATCTTCGCGTAATCCTGGGAGCGCGGCGTGCAATTGTATCCTTATTCAATAAGCTGTTCAGCCTTTCAAGATTTCCTCTAGGTTTCGGAGGTTTATCTCTTTACGACATGCAACTTCGATTGTATAGACTTATATGGTTCAGCGGCTCAGTTCTAATACGTTAATCACTTGTTACGCAAGCTATACACCTTCTTCTCACCTCCTCCCCCTCCCCCCCCCCCCCCCTTCTCTCTCTCTCTCTCTCTCTCTCTCTCTCTCTCTCTCTCTCACACACACACTTTCTCTGTGCCTCTTCTGATACGCGTAGCCTTCTCTGGAAAAATGTTTAAAATATATTGCCACCGTTGCATAATTTTTATGTACACGTATTTCTTAACTCTTTTTTTTTAACATGTAGGCCTACATAGCTTTCTGTAAATTGACTACGGAAAATAAAAAGCATATTTTTTGTTTTCAAAATTAGGCGTATACAAGATCTAGGGTATCATATAGGTTCTCGATAGTTGGTGCACTACAAGGGAGCGTAGCAACCGAGCGGGGGAGGGTGGGGGGGGGGGGGGGTTGGCTGAGCCAGCTATGATGTCTCCCCAAAAGATTGGGGTATATATCTTGTAATCAGGGGCGGCGCTACAGGGGGGCAGAGGGGGCGACCGCCCCCCCCCCCTATGATTTTTGAAGTAGTGAAAAAAGGGGAAAAAAAGAAGAAAAAAGAAGAAAAGGAGGAAGAAAAGGGAAGAAAAGGGAAGAAAGAAGAAAGCGGAGTATTAAAAAGAGAGGTCTTAAACATATAACTCTATATTACCCCTGTTATTTAATGGAGAAAAAATATGACGTCATCTTTAGGTCGTCTTGCCCCTCCTATCAAAATACCCTGGCGCCGCCCCTGCTTGTAATAGTATGATGTGATGTTTAGCTTCGACTCGTAAGAAAAAAAGATTTCTTCTAACTTTGCACATTCCGTTTCACTATTAAATACAATTTGAATTAAAATGAAGACATCAATGAATCTTACTAAAGATGAATTCATCTTCGAGAATGCAAATAGCAAGGAGCTCACAAATTGCAGTTTTCGGGAATCCCCCCCCCCCCCCCCCCTCCCTAAAAAAAGATGAAATACTTAAAACATCTTTTCGTTGAATTTCTTTTATTTTGGTTGATAGATATCAATATTACCAATGCTGAGATGCTAAGAAGATGTTTTCTCCCCAAGTGACTAAACGAATGAAAATGTCCTGACCAAGATGTAAATCTAACGCGCCGCGGACGAGCTGTGTGTCCACAAGATTGCAGTGCGATGAGCTTCGGAGAAGATCGATTTGAGCACTAGTATCGAACAGTCTAGAGAACAAAATGATACTATCGATAAGAAGCTATAGAGGGCTTTGGATTATCTAAATATAAGGGTATCTTTACAGTTTAATTCTTTTTAAAGTTTGGGTAGCTAAGAAAATTTAAGTGGGGGAGGGCCGCTGTCTAGTTTGTTACCCGCTCCGCCGCGCCCTTGCCATAAGTCACACTGTGTTCTGTACAACATGGACAATAGCACGTGAAGATATATCTCATGTCGCACATAACTCCGAAAGCGAGCCTTTTTATAGCCTGACCGATATTCAGCTTGGCATAGGTTCAACAAAACTACAAAGGAAGAAAGAAAGAAATCAGACATAACAATCGGGGTAAAAATTGACGACATCTCGTATGACCTTGAACCTCGGTAGAACAGACGTACCACCTGCCAAGAGTGTGGGTTTTACAGCACACGAGCGGGTGGATATTTTGGATTAGAAGACAATGAGTCAGAGATATGCTCAATTATGTCATTTTAACATTAGATCATCAGTTCTTAATTCGCGGGGAGGGGTGGGAGGATATTTGTTGGAGTATGTGTCTTACGGAACATCCACATGTCGCGAGAGAAAAAAAAAGATAAATGGCTTCGTACTGTAGTACATTACACAAAAAACTTATATTCGTAATAAATTATATAGGTCTCTAAAATATATTGGCTTGAATCATGAAGCGTAAATACTTAATTTGTTTTACATTATAGATGATCTAAGTTTTTCTTTCCTCTCACAATAATAATAATAATAATAATAATAATAATAATAATAATAATGATAATAATAATGAATGATAATAAAAAATAATGATAATAATAATGATAATTATAGTACGAATATTAATATAATATTAATATTATTAATAGCAGTATTATGAAAATAATAGTAATAATCATTATCACCATTATCATTCAATTTTTTTCAATTTTTTAATTTAAAGACATTTATTTCCAACTTTTCAATAAAAGTGTACAAAGTAATCAATGAACAAAATAATTTTCATGTATTTTTAACAAAAATATGTCAAAATATAAATCCATGTGGTACATACATAGTTGGAGGACACACCTCTAAAAGCAAAAGCTTGGGACGAGGGTGCCCTTAGTACATAATACATAATAGTACATAATAAATATATAAAAAGAAAATAACTATTAGTTACGCGCATACAAAAAAGGAAAAGGATAACATTCCTAGACCGCTGAGCTTGATTGGAGGGAAAAAAAAGAAAATAGGAAAGAAAGAAGGAAAAAAGGGGGGAAAGGGAAAGGGGGGATGGAGGTGCAACATAAAAGGAGTACGGAAAAGAGAAATATTCACGAAGAAGCAGAGAGAAGAAAGGGAGAGAATAGACCCAAATGGAGGGTGGGGAAGTGTCTTAAACCATATTATTTGTAAGATGAACTGAAATGTTTTTTCATCCTTCTTCAGAAGCTGGCAAGAGATGTGTAGTATTTTATTGTGTCTGGGATAACGTTCCACTGCTTACAATGGCTTAGGTCCCGAGTACCGGATAATATGTTGGAAAAATAAGGTTCTGTGCTTGGGTAGATGGATGTGATTTGCGTGTCTGGTTTCGTATTTATGAATAGTAGAATTTAATTGAAAGAGGTTACAAAATTCATCAGGAAATAAATTGTTTGTACATCTGTACATAAATATGCTTTGTTGATGTTTATTTATATCGGTAAATTTTAGTATGTTAAATTGTTTGAACAAATGGTCGACGTGACAACGGGGGGCAGTATCTGTAGTTATACGAATTATTTTCTTTTGTAAAGTGATTAGTTTGTGTAATTTGGAGGTTGTAGAGTTCCCCCAGGCTAGGTTGCTGTATGATAGATATGGTAGGATAAGAGAACTGTAAAGCATAAGGAGGATGTTGTTTGGTAAAATGTGTCGCAGTCTAGAAATGATGCCAATGTTTTTAGAGACTTTGCTTTCTGTTTCAAGAATATGTTTTTTCCAAGACATAGAACTATCAATGTGCACACCTAGAAATTTTGTTATTTCAACTCTAGATAATAGTACGTTGTCGAGATATATGGAAATGCTGTCTAAAATCGATGTTTTTATTGTTGTGGAAGATCATATAGTTACATTTTTTTAAATTGACAGACAATTTATTATCCTTAAACCACTCGCATACAAGGATTAGCTGTTGATTAACATTACTGCACATTGAGGTAAGATTAGATCCGCTACATAAAATATTCGTGTCGTCAGCATGACGAACAAAAGTTAATGTTGCTGTTGATTTGAAGATGTCGTTTTTGTAAAGAATAAAAGTAAGGGACCAAGCAACGATCCTTGAGGCACACCACAAGTGATATTACTCATGTTTGAGACGACCGAGTCAAATTTAGTGTACTGGAGGCGATTGCTAAGATAACTGGCAAACCAGTCGTGTGCTATACCACTGATTCCATAAATATAAAGTTTTTTTTAATAGAATTGAGTGATCAACGGTATCAAAGGCTTTCGATAAGTCTATAAAAATTCCAATTGAATATTACTTCTTTCAATTTCAAAGTAGTAACAGTAGTAGTACATGTAGTCGTATTTCATTATCTTTATTATTATTAACAATATTATTATCATCATCATCTTCCTCCTCATCATCATCATGATGTTAATGCATTATCATTACTTGAGCTATGAATGATACTGCTTCTGAATACGAGTTAATTTGATGTATAATTTTGATCCCCCTTTAGATATAACACAAATACAACCCCCATCATTTACAAAGGATTTATTTCAAAAGAAGAGAAACGTCATACTCAACGCCCCCCCCCCCCCCCCATCCTTTCTTTATCCCGAACATTTGATGAAAACTGTACTGTTTTCATATTTTACGAGAGAATATTACAAAAAATACAGTATAATATTTCCCTAGCCTGCTGCGGTGTAGACACAGCGGGGGATGCTTCTATTTTTGAACTCGCACTCGTGTGTGTGGATGATCGTAAAACAGTGGGAGAGAATCAGCTGCAATAATACTTTTCCCCCTCAAAAATTGAATGGTTTTATGTTAACATTATGACTATTACTATTACTAATACACAAATTGGACGCAACGCTGTTTGCATTTGACAAAAAGCATCATGTTTTGGCTTTGTTGGATAAACCACTTTTTATTGTTATCGTAAAGTGTTTCATTCTTGCAGGTTCATGTACTTTTAATCATTTTCTTTCCAGACTATGGCATAAAATCATTCCATAATGTAAGGCGATCCAACCTTTGCAGTGGATGGAAGCAGGAAAAATCAGAAAACCGGTTGGTGAGCGTTTGATAAAAAGCAATGCATGTTTGAAGGTATCCTTTAAAATAAAGGAATTTTGTACATTCCATTCCGACGTAGAAAACAGTAAAATTTTATTCAATTTTTTATTTTTTTTCTTCATTTATTTCATTTTTTAATTCATTTATTCATATTCTATTTATTTTATTTATTCATTTATTTTATTTATTTATTTTTATTTATTTTTTATTTATGTTTTTTTTTGGGGGGGGGGGAGGGTTGAAACTTCCAACACGTTTTTTCCCAAGAATTTCGAGATTGATATTGCTACGAATCTTATATGCATATGAAAATAGTATGAGAAGTTTTTGGCATGCATGTGCAATACGAGCGCTGGAGATATTAAAGGCAAGAAATCACGGTAAATTTCTAGGTTGTTTTGAGTAATTTTGTTTACATATAATTATGTTTATGAATTTGATCTTGGTGTGAGGCTGCATGAGGTGTGGTGATGCCCGGCACTTATATATTCACTTGAAAATCTTGAATAGTATCATAGGATGATAATCGTGAATGACAACTGTACAATGTTGTCGCATAATATATTATCGAAAACCAACCTGAGAAGATATTTTTTCTCTTTTTTTTTATTTTTGGTCCTTATAATATCAGACCGATTTCTTTGCCTCTAACCTTTCTCACATGTCACTTTGGCAATAGTCAAAATGGCGTGTATACGTGGCAGTTGAATAAACATCGCAAACAGTGGTAAAATACAGGTCAAGACCTTTTGTGTGTCAAGAGGTGGAGTATCCAGTATTGGAGAAAACGGGGATACACCCCCCCCCCCCCCACCTTCACGGCCCATGAAATAAAAGACTTAAGTGGGTATATACGTTGACACGGAGAGCTGCCTTAGGCAGTTAGGAAGATCATCTGCCTCCCCTTTAGGGGGATTCCGCCCCCTGTTTAGCAATTTCTGGATGCACCCCCCCCCCCCCCACACACACACACAAACAGAACAGTCATATTTAATTTCAACATCTTAAATAAAGCGAGGTGAAAAGCTGATATGCAGGTATCCATAATCTGATTTTAATTTTAGTTTTCATTTGACCTTGAATATAATGTCTATAAAATGGCCAACAATAGATCTAAAGCTATATCAATCATATAATTCACTGTGAAATAATTGTAAAATAGTACAGGGTCTCTTGCACTTGAAATTACAAGTTTTTGACGTTTCATAAATTTTATCACGTATTTTTCCTGCAAACTTATAGAAATCGTGTAACTATATGGGAAGTCAGCTTATTTACAGTTATCAAAATTCATAAATGTTACACGGTTTTCTCATACAACTACCTTTGTGTTTCCTTGTTCAATTACAAAATACTGTAAAAGAAACTGTAAATGTATACAGGATAATGCCCTGAAAATTACCAGTTTTCTCCGTTGTTTTAATTTTACAGTATTTTTCTAGCAAAGTTACAGAAAACCTGTTATATCATGTAAATGGGAAATCAGCTTATCTTTACAATTACAGACATTGTTAAGAAACGGATTTCCCCCTATACCTACGAGTTTCCCCAAATCGGTATATATATATATATATATATATATATATATATATATATATATATATATATATATATATATATAGTTATATGTATATTACATATACATATAACTATATATAAATATAACAGTACCTCTTGAGTAAATGCATGATATAAATGATATATATTAAGTCAAAAATATAGTTATCATGAGTCCTGATCACAACGAAAAGTAAATATCTCATAGACTTTTCTTTGATGTTTCTCTGGTTAGAAAAATATATCCCAGAAAATATCGAGTTTACAAATTGGATACGAATAGAATTTTCACTAGATATGTGTCAAAGATCAACATGAATTCCCCCCTGTTCTGATCAAGCGATTGCATTGTGAAGAAACTGTCTAGAAGCAACTGGGAAAGCTTGATCATGTCTACATAAGAATTGTTATATACTGTTTGTTTGTTTTTGTTTTTTTATCATCAAAATGATTTTTAAATATTGACTCAGTCTTGCAATGCTGATAGTCACATGCAGCGCAAACAGAAATGCGTATATGGGACTGTACACACATGTGGCATGAAAGTTTGATCCAAACATTTCAGCCATTTTTCGTCACTGATTTCGAAAATGAGGGTGTTTGAAGAGCAATCCTTTTCAGGAGACAGTTCTCCTATGATATTCTTTCAAACTAACATAGAAAGAATGAGAACACTCACAAATTATATTTTCATCTTTACCAGAACTCAACTTCTCTTAAATACCAAATGTTGGTCAGGGGGTCGTTTTATCAAATCACCTCCATGACAGTCATAACTCTTGTCGGCGACCTACGGAAATGTCATGGACTTGACAAACTGTTTCACGAAGACATGATAAAACGACAACTCAGTGATACCGATACTAATCGGCTAAAAAACATAGTCTATATCACAGTCCATTGGATTTATTGTCAATTACCCAAGCAGACTTCGAGGCTCAGTTTTTCCCATATTGTTCCAAAATGTCTAAAATGGCAGCGAAAATTAATACTGATGATACAACCATGCGTTACTTATGGCATCTTAGAATTTATAAAATTGAGAAAACTCGAGGAGGCTTTTGCGATGTACGAAACTACGAATCTAGATGTGTAAATAAGAGGATACCGTAATTGACTAATTATGGAAAGAAGGCCCACATCGTGTACACTTTAGAGAAACTGATTAAATTAAGATATTTTATGACCCAATTCTTAATATTAATTTTCTAAAAATACATTTAATATTATTTATATCAAAGCATTGCGTGAAAAGGGGAAAATATAGGGAAAGTACATACATGATAAATTGTCGTCGTTTAACCTTGGTCTGTACATACAGACTGTTCCGTTTTCGGCGCTTTTTCTATGGTAGACAGATGTAGGTATTTTTAATATTAATCTCATTTACTTGTTGTAAAATATTATAATAAAAACATTGGTAAAACTATTTGATAAAAGAATGATAAAAGAATGTGCTTGGAGATCAGGAAATAAATTTTCTCTTAACTTACATATTTCATTTTTTCGCAGCCCATACACTAACTAAAAGCTGGCTTGTGATGGCGTTCTAAAAAGATATGACAGGTTTGGAGTACTGACAAGTCACTTGTCAGGGAAGTTGTCGCTGATCTTAGCAAATACGGCTTTGTGAAACAGTTAGCGGACAAGTTGAGCGACAGCGTCGAGTGTCGCTGATCTTGTCGTTATGACGGTTTGATGAAACAACCCCCTGTTTTCTTAACACTTTGATGAATAATTTCTGTACTTTCTAAAGTATATCAATAGACAAATTCAAACACTTACATTACAATGTCAAAATGTTAAATATATATTGTATGTCTAGTATCAAGTAATTAAAAAAAAAAAAGATAATTCTACAATATGTGATCCCATAAGAATTATATACACAAATATGAAAATTGAATTAAATCATCGCGATATTGTCTTGTCAGTGCGTTGCTAGAATTGGAATGCGGGATGTGACCTCCTCCCCCCCCCCCCCCCCATAAAAATGTCGACGAATTCCACATTTTACAGGGGCTGTGGGCAAATTTAAACGATTGTTGTTGTTTTTTGTTTTGTTTTTTTCGTTGTTGTTGTTGTTTATGTTTTTGCTTGTTGAAAAAATTACAGCTATCTTGTTGGCAATTTTGGTCTGACACCTCGATCCCCCTTAATTTAAAATTGTCTGGCGACGCCCCTAATTGCAGACGGAGAGCATCAAGCGACTTCTGCCTATAAATGATGTCGGAATAACCAGCAGGCCAGTATCATGCCGACCGACCTCACAACGTCCCAACTGGCTGCTGCACCGCAGGGCTTCGGTTTGTCACCGCCGACCGGAATGGGAGCCGCGTCACCGTCGCAGATGCCGCAGCTTGCCGCACACATGAACTCCATGAACTCCTTGCTTGTTTCGCAGCGTCCTTCATCCAGCCACAGCCCGCAGTTGCCGTTGGCGTCGGCGCACTCAGCTGGTTATATGAAAAGGAAAAGAAGCGTGGGGAAGGAAAAAGTAATTTTTTTTTTTTAACAGTTTTAAACAACAATATTTCCATTTATACTTCTAAAATATAAACACCATATTCTATAGCCTATTTCAATTACTGAACAGATATATATATATATATATATATATATATATATATATATATATATATATATATATATATATATATATATATATATATCACTTTACGTTTTCCCTGACGAAGGGGGAGGACCCCCGAAAATTTGGAGAATAAATATACTTGGAATTGGCATTCAATGCATTCGAGTCATCCTTTATATATATATATATATATATATATATATAATGAGTCAGACATACAGACAGAAAGATAGACAGATATAGACAGAGAGAAGGGTACCCTCACGATGGATTAGAACAAAAGAGGGAGAAAAATCCTCCTCTTTACAATAGGTTGATATTTCGTGAAGTTGTAGTTGTTTGAGCGCCAGCTATAGTTGGTGATTAACAATACACTATTCCGGAAGGGACAAATATTTGGGTGCATTTTAGTCGGTTTTTAATGATAATATATAACTGTCAGAAGAGTTGGCCAACGTTATTATATTCATCACCTCCATCATCATCATCACCATCATCACTGTCATCATCATCATCACCATCATCATCATTATTAACATTATTAACATCATCATTATCATCATCATCATTATCATTGCTATCTTCATTATTTTCGTCGTCATCATCAGCATCATATTCGTCCTCACCCATCACTAATATCATCTTCGTCATCACACATGCCATCATCTTCGTCGACAAGAATGTCATCATCATCATCATCATCATCATCATCACTTTCTTCAATAACCTGCTCCTCCTTTGTTGTTTCCATCATCATCATCGTCATCACCAACACAACTCGCGTCATGTCGAGATCATGCAAGGCCCAATGTTATACGTACGTATGAGGGTGATATTCTTGCCACACAGATTGCAGCTGGACTTGCATTCGACGTGCATGTAAGCTGGATTCTTGTCGCATTCTCCGTACTGGGCCCAAGTTTCACACAGTTCATGGTTGTCCATGCAGTCTGGAAAACAAAAGTAGATTTTAATGGAGCGAGAAAGAGAGAGAGAGGGGGAGAGAGAGAAAAGAAAAAGAAGAAAAGAAGAAGAAGAAGAAGAAGAAGAAGAAGAAGAAGAAGAAGAAGAAGAAGAAGAAGAAGAAGAAGAAGAAGAAGAAGAAGAAGAGGAGGAAGAGGAGGAAGAAGAAGAAGAAGAAGAAGAAGAAGAAGAAGAAGTAGAAGAAGAAGAAGAAGAAGAAGAAGTAGAAGAAGAAGAAGAAGAAGAAGAAGTAGAAGAAGAAACATACATGATACTGTTTCTTATAAGACCTACGATTATAATATTATAATATATTATATTATATTATATTATATTATATTATATTATATTATATAATAATATATATTATATATAATATATTATAATATTATAATATAATATTATAATATATTATATTATATTATATTATATTATATTATATTATATTATAATATTATAATATTATAATATTATAATATTATAATATTAGATGACACTTAAAACATGAAAATGTACACGAAGGTAACTTTGTTTTCAAAGCAACAAAGAAAGTTGCATAGATTAATTCAATTATGTCTACATAAGTAATCGGTATTTTACTTTAATTTTTTTTTAAATAATCACAACATACACAATGATAATTACGCAATTTTGTACGCATTCTTACGTGCTACCTCCGTGCTGCCACCAGACATTTCAAAACAATCTTTTACAGTACATATTGATATGAAAATGATGTCTTTGACATTTTTCATTTTTTATAGACAGTTTTATTAGTTATTTCGCTGTTTCCCCTTCATACACTCTCCCTAACCACTTACCATTCTTATCGCACTGTCCGCAGCTCCTCATACAATTATGCAACATAAAATCGGTGTTGGTGAGACACTCTCCGTTTCTGGCCCACTCTGGACATTGTTTCTGCTCGTCTCTACAAGGGCCTGGAAGAGAAGATATTAATTAATTGTAAAGGAAAATAATTTGGATATGAGTTTCAGGGGCGGGTCCAGGATTCTCTCGGGGGAGGGGAGCACAGGTCTTTAAAAAAATGCTGACAAGCAAAAAACGAACAAACAAATATTATTTGTGACAAAAAATTCTGACAACAATAATAACAATATAGAATTAAAACATTTTTCCACGCATGTACAATGTGTGATCATTTTCTGGGATGTTGTAGAAGTATGTAAGATTTTGTTTGGTTTTTGTTTTGTTTTTTAAAGTATTTTGAGTTTTAGCAAAAGGGAAGGCGGGACATATACCCTGTGCCCCCCCCCCCCCCCCCGGGTTCGCCACAGAGAAATCATAATTTGAAGAGGCATTGCTAAACGACTTTAGAAGTTGGATGGCTTAAAGTGTGGTTAGATGAGTAGAAGGCTGCCCCCCCCCCCCCCCCCCCCCCACCACCACTACCACCAAAACCGACCCCGGGCCCTCCTTCGGTACACTGTAAAAAATTTGTTTAGTTTCTAAACACTTTTCTGTGACAGATTTAAAACACTGCGACGTGTTTATATATTGTACGGGTTTAAGAGCTAAACACATGTGCCTATTTTTTTCATCTTTCAGCACGCCTTAGGTGTTTACTAGATGAACATGTTTACCTTTTAAATGGTTCTAATGTATAGGCTAAACACCAAATGTTTACAAAATAATCATTTGGTGTTTACAGCTGTTTAAATACTAAACAGTGTGTGTGATTATGGTGTAAACATTTGGCGTTTAGCCTATACATTAGAACCATTTAAAAGGTAAGCATGTTTATCTAATAAACACCTAGGCGTGATGAAAATAAGCACAGAATGTGTTTAGCTCTTAACTTAGCTACAATATATAAACACGTGGTGTTTACACCATAATCACACACACTGTTTAGTATTTAAACAGGTGTAAACACTAAATGTTTAAGGTGTAAACATTTGGTGTTTAGCCTATACATTGGAACCATTTAAAAGGTAAACATGTTTATCTAGTAAACACCTAAGGCGTGCTGAAAGATGAAAAAAATAGGCACATGTGTTTAGCTCTTAAACCCGTACAATATATAAACACGTCGCAGTGTTTTAAATCTGTCACAGAAATAAACATGTCACATGTCGCATTTTTTTTACAGTGTAGGTAACGTTAAAGGGAAAGCCCACCCTGATTACAAGTTGGTTTTAAAGGAAGCAGAAAGTTAAAGAAACGGATCAGTTGAAGGTTTGAGCAGAATACGATAAGAAATAAGAAAGTTATGAATCTTTGGAGTTGTCATCAATCAAACACAAATTGGCAACTCCGTGACATATCTTGAGAGCTCCTCTCCCATGTGCTCAGTACAGAAACTTAAATGAGAAATATTGATTGAGGTGCCTTGTTTTCTCTTCATCATAGTTGGTTTGATTCGTTTAAATTAAATTGAATTGTTGCCAATTTTATGTAGTCGACAAAATCATGAACATAGGAATTCGGTCTGTTGCCCCATCTACGGCGAAAAATAACCCAATGCCCCTGAATTTTTTTTAGTCCAGTTAGAATATTTTAAAAGTGTTGCATTTGCCAAGTTAATGGGAGAGGAGCACGTGCCCCCGGGTGACACTTAAAGGGCCACAAAGAAACGTAAAAAAGAAATAGCGTTCTGTCATTCATGTCCGTTGCATACAATGCGTCATCTGCTGACTTAGAACTACGTCAGTGACTGACGCGGCCTTTCATGTGCAACGTGTAAAGGGGTCAACTTACAAAATGACAGCAAAAAGTACAGTGCAAAAATTGCCTTAAATTACTGGCGCAGACACGAATTCCCTTCATATTGTTCATAGGCTTGATATTAAGCGTTCTGTCGCAATCAAAATATCCTTTGTTCAGTCATTGAAGGTTACTCGAGCTTTGTGTTTAGAGGTTTACATTATTGCACCACAAATACTCAACATAACATTAAATCTTATAAACATACTAGTCACTTCCGTGAGTCCATTATCTCCATGGCATTAGGTAATCATAAATATGAAAACACTGGCGGATTTAGCGGGGTACAGCAGGCCCATGATCCCTTTTAACATCCAATCGGCATAGCGTAAGTACATCCCCCCCCCCCCCAAAAAAAAAAAAGTGCCCTTCTCCCTTTTAAAATGTTCAACTCGAAAGGCAAGTGAATTTTGATGATTTTTTTTCCTTATTTTTTGTCTGATTGTTGTTGTTGCTTGTCAGAGGTTCTTAGGAATGTGCCCCCTAACCTTTCATATAAAAGTTGTATGTCTCGTGGTTGCCTATGTGACTTGATTAGTTAAGAATCTTAGTTATCCATCACAATCAATCATTTTCTAATAACTCACGGCCTGGTGAAGCAGTGCACTTGCCGCAACTCGCCGGACAGTTGGCTTGCATCCATGACTTGGTCTGAGGGTTAACGCATTCCTCCTTCTTGGCCCATTCGGGGCAACGGGTGAACATGTCCCGACATTGCACCGTTGGACCAGTAGGCTTTGCTAGAATTTTGTTTTAAACACGAATAAAAAATAGGGAGAACCGAAATGATTATTGTATTTTATACTTAATTAATAACAAGAATAAGGAATTATTCGGGTAAGCCCTTCCTTTTTTTTCTCCCCGTCACCCATCCCCCTCCCCCTCTCTCTGTCTCTCTCTCCATTTCTTCTACTACTCTGTAATTATACATATGCACATAACGAAAACCATCGTCACTCATTTATAACTTCATTTTCTTTTTGTAATGAGTGAAAATTCCTCCCCCCCCCCCCTCCCCCTCCCGCCGAATGGGCAGTTTAGGGCACTCACGTTCTGGTGAAGCGGCGCATATCCCACAACTAGCGGGACAGGTAGTGTGCATGTAGTCCTGATAGCGAGGATCATTGCAGTAGCCCCCGACGGCCCAGTTTGCACAACCATTGCTGCTGTCAGAGCACGTGCCTACGGCCGCTCAAGTAAAGATAAAGGAAGGTGATTAATATATTTGGAAATCAGTAGACATTAAGAATGATCATTTATATTTATTAATCATGATGTTGACGTTGACATTATCAATTATAATAATGATAATGATAAATAAATAACGATGATAATAATATTGTTAATGATAATAATAATAATACTAATGATAATACAGATAATAATAATAATAATAATAATAAAAATGATAATGATAATGATGATAATGATAATGATAATAATAATAATGATAATAATAATAATAATAATAATAATAATAACAAAAATAATAAAGAAATAAATATCAAAAATATATAGTAACAATGCTACTACTACTACTACTAAAAATAATAATAATTATTATTATGATAATAATAATAATAATAATAATAATAACAATAATAATAATATGTCTTATTTACCCAGGGTAGCCTCATCTGTATTAATATTGCTCTTCCTGAAGGCCCTGCGTTTATTTTTATCGCAGTGTCGGCAGGTACCCATTTAATTCACCTCAATCGGGAGGGACAAATATGGGCAAAACACCTTGTTCAAGGATGTAAGCAACGAGCAAGGATCGAATCCCGGACCTCTACTATGAAAGTCGAGAGCCTTCAAAAATATGAATACTTCAGTGCTCCCACTATTATAGATAGATTTTCTAACTTTCTTTTTTTTCTCCTTTCTTTTTTGAAGTCTAATCCCTTCAATTTATTGAGATAAATCGCTTGTGTCATGCAATAGCTTTCATGCAGAACCAGCCTCATAGCAGAATAAAAAATAGAAATTATAACTTTGGCAAGGATATACTATATGCCGGGTCGTTAAATGAAATATTCGTAGTACGAGAAAGTCACATCGCCTAACCGACACCAAAACCGACCCCAGATAAATTCCAAACCGAATCGAGTTTTTGCTATTCAGCGTAATTAATTTTTTTGTTCGGTCTGTAGTTGATCTAATGTCGGTCTCTTCGGTGTACCTACATGGACTCTCCTGTTAAATCTACTCACCTCCACAGCTGTAGTAGGCGTTGACCTTAAAGAGATCGTTCTCACTAAAAGTGTTCTTGTTTCCTATCGCATAGTTTCCCCTACTTGGAACAATGGTGGCTTGTCCGTTGATGGTGAACGCGTCCTGGGGATAGTGCATTACTGAATAGTAATCGTAACTCGTCCCAAGGTGGTCGATCGCATACTGGTCGAACTTGTTGAAGTTGAATTCCATTCCTTTAGAAGAGAAGCGAGAACAGTTGTGAAGAGTTTTTATCAACTCCATAATTAAGGCCAGGACTGACCTCATAACGATAACGATAACGATAGCGATAAAAGATTTTGTTATTGTTTGTGGTCACACCTCAACGATACAATCGTCGGGGTACTGTCAACCAAGCACGATGAAGACTTTCCACATGACTTCTTCTGAACTGACGTCACATGGAAGGAGATATTTTCGTTGAGGTCTGTCCTGAGAAAAACGCTCGCCGAGCGATCAAAAAGAGACGATAATAAAATCGTTGAGGGAGGCTCATTAGCATAAATCCGTGAGGTATGACCTACGAGAACGATTTCCAATTCATTTTGCACATAAACAACAAGGAAGCTATTTGGGATCTATTTATTGTTATAGTTATGGTTATCGTTGATGTCTCACCAGTCCTTTACTGATGAGAACATTATTTTTGGCTCATCGAAGATTAGGGTATGAAATGAGCATTCCTGCTGATGTTGCCATCAATATGTATTTTACATAAAGTGTCTACTGTCTCAGTAGCTCAGATTTATACCTGATCCTCATTCCGCTTCTCAGTGCACCACAATTTTATACCCCCCCCCACCCCCTTCCTCCTCTCACCTTTCCCTCCACCCATTTTTCAGCCATCCTACCTATACCGTACACCTTAATTGTCTTTCAACGCCGCCCCCCCCCCCCAATGTCCCTTGGCCCTTCCCCTTCCCCTTTTTGCTTTTTCCTCTTTCCCTTCCCTGTCCCTCCCCTCCGATCCATTCCTCTTTCCGTTTTACCCATCCTATTCTCCTTCACTCTTCCCTCCTCTTTCCCCGACTTTCCTTCAAATTCGTTGCATTCCTCGCATTCTCTTCAAATTACATGATGACATCAGCACCTTCTTCCTCTTCTTTCCGACTTTATTTCTCATTTCCCTCTCACCCCCCCCCCTCCTGCTATACCCCCTTCCCACCTCATCTCCTACATAACTGTACTCATTGTCTTCTCTTCCAACTCCACCCATCATCATCTTCTTCCCTCTTCTAGACTCATTTTCTGTTTCTGTATCCTGCCTGCACCCCTCTTTCCTTCTTTCTGCACCCCTCATTCCTTTTCCAAGCACTCCTTCCTTTCCTCCCCTCCCCTCCTCCACGTATGGCGTACTCCTCGCCTTGTCTCCCAAATCATGAACCCAGTCACACCAACGAGACCGGCACCAGACAGACCACATACCGAACACAGAATAACATTACCCCCGAATGGATAAGAATCGGTCGGTATGGAATCGGCGTGGGGTTGGTTTGGCGGTGTGACTGAGGTGTCACCAATACCTGGAATGATATTCTGCCAGTAGATCCAGACATAATCATCCCTATCCGATCTCGACTGCTCGTGCTGGAAGCCCAGGGCGTGCATGAATTCGTGGATGATGGTGCCGACATTGTAGGTGCACGTCCCACCAAGAGAGACGATCTGTCTTCCACCCTGCATCCCAACTGCCGAGAAACACCTTCAGGAATGAGAAATGAGAAGACTATGAAAGCACTTTATACCACTGGCGGATTTAGGGGGCACATACGCCCCCCCCCCCCCCTCCTTGATGCGCAAATGGCATACACCTTAACTCCAAGACTTTACCTTTATTATTGGTCCACATAACGTTGAGGTCTGCCATAATTAAGAAAACCAATTTCCGAGCGATCCCAAGTGATAATAAAATCGTTGAGGGAGCCTCATTAGCATATAGCCCTTGAGGTCTGACCTGCAACCACGCTTTCCAATTCATTTTCCCCATACAAAACAGGGTGTCATTTGGGAACGATTTTACGTACTATACCGTTTTCGTTATCGGTGAGATTTAAACGGCCCCTTTATGGGACCGTTTCCACTCTAAAGGAATCGAAGTCATCTGGTCATAAACTGCATCAAACACATCTCATAAAATGTCATATCGGTTATACTCCAGTCAAATTGACGAGACCGACAATAGACCGACAAGAGACCGAACATGATTAAATTTAACTTTGACAGGAACCGATACACTCCGAATTGTATCCGAATAGTACCTGACCGTTCGTTCCCCCGCCGATATCCGACAAGACCCGACATAATCATCAGTCATTCATCTTTTCATAACGTTCAAAAGATCCGACTCTGACAAAGTCGTGATGATAGACAGACAAATATCTGACAGTATTAACCGACATCATCGGCACCCTGAATCGAACACATTTCATTATTAAGAACTGGTCAGTCCTGGGGAGCGTTTCATCAAGCGTTCTGTCAGTGACTTTTAACCGCCAACTGTTATAAGCTATTGAAATCCTCGCATCTGATTGGCTGAGAGCAAATTTGTCGGTAAAAATCACTGGCAAAACACTTGATGAAACGCTTCCCTGAACGATAACGATAGCGATAAACTATATCCATGTATAATGTAGTAAATATAATAAGAGTTACATCTGAACGATAAAATCGTTAGAGTTTTGTCATTCAAACACGATAGACACGGCCCGCATAATTTCTTCTGAAGTGACGTTACATTGAAGGAATACAAATTATTTGCTAACAGATATTATCGTTGAGGTCTCACTGTCATAAAAAAATCACCCGCAGAGCGATCCCGGCGAGATCATAAAATCGTTGAGGAAGGCTCAATAGCATAAATCGTTGAGGGGGGGGGTTGTGTGTGTGTGTGGGGGGTCCCCCTCCCCCCCCCCCCCCCCACGGGAGCGCCGCCTCTGTTTCCAACTCAAATAATATTCAACCCCCCCCCCCCTTTTTTTTTTTTAAATAAACAGTAAACACACATGCACACGCTGGTATCAATAAGCCTATATCACTTCATTTATTTGATGTACGATAAAAGAGTAATGTAGATAAAATTGATTAACTTTGCCCAGGATTGAAAAAAAAAATCACTGTTCCAGCTAATGCTGTAATCATAATTGCAAACCTTTAGCTCAGACAGGAATCGCCTGAGTTTTATAAGCTGATCAGTCGTTTATATATAAAGATATTTACGATTAAACATTGATGTCGGGATAGAGTACCACCGAACCCTAAAGAACTCTTACGGTTGGCATACCTCGCTTTATCACAGAATACCGTACGGGCTGGAAACCCGCTCTGAAATCGCCAAGCGCTGGTGCTTGGTTTTTGTGACTGCAGCGCAGCGAAGAAGCCGAGCGACTTGCGCTAGCGATTGATTGCGATTTTCTCTTTTTTAGGATAGTAAACGGGTTCCATTTTCTCTCATACTTTCACATATCCTTAATTATATATGTAGTTAGAGGACTGCACACAATTCACTAGCATTTGAGCTGATTTTACAATATTTCACAAAGTTAATCAATCACTTTAAGGGCATAAATGCCGTGCCGGGGATCGAACGCCCGATCCTCGCATCTCCAGTCAAGCGCCTTAAACCACTGGACTACGGCACCTCCACTACAGGTTTGAACTTCAGCAACGATCTCCTATTCATAATCGTAATTGCTATCGTTATCGTTGAGGTCTGACCAGCTCTTTAGTACATTAGGCGACCTAGCTTACCCTTCTGTAGGGAGGATATGAAGGTAGTTGCTCTCGTAATACCTCTCAACAAATCGGATGCAGGTATAGGCATGGTAACGGGCAATGGCTTCCTCAATACGAGATCTCGAACCATAGTCTGATCAAAGGGGGGAGGCAGAGGAGAGGGGTTTATTGTTACAAATAATATTTTGTGTATGGAGGGCACTCGATTTCCGAAGGTTTCCGAAGGTTCGTAATGCCGAAGTTTGATAATTCAGAAAAACAAATTTCCTTTACCAGGGGGTTCATAATTCCGAAAATGAAATGGTTCATTATTCCGAAGGTTCCTAATTCCGAAAATGATATTGGGTTCTCTTTCATTTTCGAAATTGTGAAGCTTCAGAATTACGACCCTATTTTATTATCGGAATTATGTACTCTATTTCATTAATTTGTATATTTTGTATATACGTAAACTTGGCAATTATTTATTTCTCTATAATTTTAATCTTAAAACATATCGTTTAATGTAGGCCTGCAAGGACTTTGTGGAAAACACTTTCAAGAAAAATCTACTTTTTAAAACCATTTTTTATACCAAATGTGTTGTCGATGACATAATAGACGACGCCGCCAGGCCACTGAAATCCCCTGTTTCTGACTGCATTCCGTTTGAGTGTAGCCCCAAATTCTAGATCACCATGTTCCTGTGTATTTGAAGCAAAAGAGCAGATAAATCATCAACTCACTGGTATGAATAATGCAGAGCAAACATAATTTTTCTAAGAAAAAATATATCAGGATACTATATTTTCTTTCTCCTTTTTTGCGAGGAAGGGGCATTGAAACATCTCGACAAATATGACCATGATGACAAATGTATTGCAATAATTGCATTGCATGAGGTCAAGGTCATCACTATCTATTATCATTTTATTAATACAATTTTTTTTTAAATTGTTATCATGCTTTGAAAGTTTAAATCATCAGTAGGATCGTTGTTGAGTTGTGCAAATATTGCAAAAGAGAGTGACGTACCATGTTTTGTATTTTTGTCCTACCGCTCATTACAAATTAGACTTATTTCGTGTCATACCATGTTAATAATTGTAATTGTGTTCTCTTTTATTATGATTCAAATAGAACTTCGAAATCATAAATCAAGGTGTCGTAATATACTTACAGTAACATTGTAAGGCACCCAGATGTCATATTGCAGTAAATGTTCCCTTGTGCCTGTTTAGACAAAGAGAAGAAATAATTGTCTTCTTTTATCAAGGACATATGTATAAAATTATGCACAAGATGCAATGGGTATACTGTCGGTATATTGTCAGGGCCCTCTTGCATAAAAAGTTGCGTTTGAACGCAAGTCCCAAACACGCGATCCTGATTGGTTGAAAGTCAAGTTGCTTTTAATCACAAGTTTTTATGCAAGAGGCCCCAGGTGTTACACAAGCTCCTGCTTAAAAAGACTTACGCCTTAATCATTGTATTACTATGCTCTTGAATTATGCTTATGTCTAATATTCTGTATAAATTGTATTATGTGATTATTGAGTAACATGTGAAAGAAAAAAATATTACTTTGAATTTAAACTTTGAATCGGACTTTTTTTTAGAAGATTAACATTAAAGCCCGATTACTCCATAAGAATACATCTAGTATTGTATCGAGGGATTTGTCTTTCATGAAAGCAAAACAAAATACCAATACCCATGCATTCCTACCATTAATAGAGACAAAAAATGCCATCTAAAAAAAGTTTATTCAACCTGTATAGGTTACCGTTATTCTAATTATAGGGGATCAATGGTGTTTATAAAACGGGTTCCAGAATGTAGGCATTCTAATTGGTCATACGGTACACGTGACCGTGCATTTTTCCTTCCAGGAGAGCAAATGGCGGTCTCCATTACTGTGCTATTCTTAGCATTTCGAATGGGTTTTTAACCAAGTTTTGGACTTATATTCATAATCATTGTCGACCCGTGTTATAAAACAAATAATTCATGTTTTTGGCTCTTGCATTAGTGATAACAGCAATCAGTCAAGTCACTATGAGACGGATAATGAACTCGACAAGTCTCGTTCATTATCCCATTGTGACTTAACATTCATGCAGTGCATATTCATTAATGCACTCGCAAATATGAATTATTTGTATAATACCTCGATCACCAAGTCACACCGCCAAATCTACTCCAAACCGATCGATTCTTGGACAGTCGGAGTAATGTAACTTTTTGTTCGGTCTATCGGCGGTTTGGTATCGTTCTCGTCGTGTGACTGGGTATTATCATGAAAGTGGACAGTGACTTACGCGAAAGGATGTCCGAGTTAATCCTGCCGATTTCCTGCATTGAGTCTGGTTGCTTGTAGGTGCCGAAGGTCTCAAGATCTGAGGAGAAAAATGATTAACACAATTCATTCCTTTAAAAACAAAACAAACAAAAAAGTGGAAAGATTCATCCACAAAGATCACGTAAAGAAAAGTTTAGAATCACTCTTTTTTTTTCACATAGGCCTTCCCAGGGCCACTGAGCTAATGAGAGTCTGGGTGAACCGGTATCAGGGTCATATGGAAATCGTTTTTCTCATTTCGAGGGCATGAAATAATGTTGGGGTAAATGCACTTTCGATGTTAAAAAAAAAACATTTTGCATTGGCATCGTGGGGGGCCACTTAAAATGTTAAGTGGATGAAATGTGAGAGAACGACAGAGTGAAGTAAAGGAGTGGGGGAGGGTTGAAATATCTTAATTTCGTGTCCCCCCCCCCCCTCTCCCTAATTCTCCCTCGAACACACCCCCCCCCCCTTTTTTTTTTTTTTGCCATTCGATGAGGGGCTTGTGCACCATATTCCCTCTATAGCTACGTAACTGCCGCCTGATATGGTCTGATAATCCTGGGGGGCGTTTCATCAAGTGTCTTGTCGGTGATTATTACCGACAAATTTGCTCTCAGCCAATCAGATGCAAGGATTTCAGTAGCTTA
Source organism: Heliocidaris tuberculata (assembly GCA_025618425.1). Classification (NCBI taxonomy): domain Eukaryota; kingdom Metazoa; phylum Echinodermata; class Echinoidea; order Camarodonta; family Echinometridae; genus Heliocidaris; species Heliocidaris tuberculata. The sequence goes on from CM046845.1 coordinate 23,823,552, forward strand.
TAACAGTTATTGCAACTAGTCATTGACGACAAGTTTTATGAAACACTGGTTTCGCCCCTCTTAGCCGTTTGAACTTTGGTGTTGTGGTAACAAGAAAGGGCATCACGAGTTTTTGTTTATTGTGTCATGGTGTCATTTCCTTTCACATTAATTCACGCATCACTGAGGAAGAGATTGAGGGAGAAAAACCACTGGAAGAGTTGAAACAAAATAAATGCATCCTCCTCCGCACAAGACTCAAGTACGAATGAGTCATATTTAATTCCAGGCGAGTTACGAATCGCCGTTGCCTATTGTCTCTCAGATTTCCTGAATCGATCTGACCTTTGACCCCCATGTACATGATGACCGAGTTGGAACTGAGCTGTTTTGTGCGTGAGAGTTACAGACTAAAAGCCTACTCATGTATAGGAAACATGATATTTCCTTTAAAGGGAAATCCGACCTTAAATCCGAGAAAATCTGAGAAACAGATTGGTAACAGTTTGAACCAAATCGGACAAACAATAAGAAAGTTATGACGTTTTGAAAATTGAAATCACCATACGTATACAGGGGAATTTCAAATTGCCAAATAGTCTATGTTACTGTGATATAGTGGCGGAAAAATTCATCCATTCGCTCCACACACACAAAATGACTTAAGATATCATTTCTCAAAGTTTATGAATTCCTGATCTTTTTGTTTTTAGAGGACCTGCAGCAACATGTTATCCATAATACATTTTTAGTACAGGCCCGGGGAAAATGTATTTGGGGAAAAAATGGAAATTCATGATATTTTGATGTATAACAGAAGGGAGAGTTGTCCCCAACTAAGTCACACTGGAATGACCATTGAGGTGGGTTTTCACGGGGCACGCGAACGATTCGCGAAGGATGCGAATGTCGAAAAAATGGCAAAATCCAACATTCGGAGAAGTTTTTCTCCGAATGTTTTGCAAAAATGGAGCCGTAAACCATTCTTGCGCAGTTTGTGTGTAGTTCTCACAACGTATGTGCGAATGTCGTGTGTAGCGTTGCAGAACTATGGCCAGTCCACATAAACGAAGAACACGCGAATAAAATGAGTTGACAGCTGTCTTGAGTTGATCGGTCTCTTCGTGAATAGTGCGCTTTATGTAGCCCAGACGTCACGTGGTACCCATTTGCCGCCAAACATGGGGCAAACGTGCGCCAAACGTTCGAGAGAACTTCGCACGAACTCCGCGAGAATGTCACGTGAGCAAAACCTTCGCAAAACATTCGCGAAAGCTTCTTTTTTTGTTCGTGTGTCGCTCGCGGACAGTTCGGGAATACTTCGTGACATTCGCAAATTAATCGTCGCGAACGGTAGGCGAATTAACAGAGGGTCACGACGTGAACGGCTCGCGTTTAGTTCTTTGGCGAAGTCACCTATTCTCAAGAAGTACGCGAACAGTTCGTGAATAGTTCGGGAAATGATCGGACGAACTTCACTGCTTTCGCGAGACATGTGCGAGACATTTTCGAAACTGTCGGAATCTGTTTGGGGTTTCACGAAGATTTTGCGAACATCACGCACGTCGTGAGTAGGTCGTGCGCATTTTTGAGAACAAATCACGACGAGGGATGCTGGAAACGTTCGCAGAAAATTTCAAAGCTCTTTTGAAATTTCCGCAGAACTAAAAACGACTCTTCCAAACAATTGACGACGCTTCCGAACCCCCTCGCATGTTCGGCGAGCTTTTTGAGCCTAAAATACGAATGTTGGACTTGCCATTTTTCCCACATTAGCATCCTTCGCGAATCGTTCGTGTGTCCCGTGTACACCCACCTTTACTAATTCCAGATTCACATAGAGTTGGTGACCTCAGATTTCAAACATTCATCATTTTCAAAACTTTATTACTTTTCTCCAATTTTATTTTCAAACTTTTACAAACATATGCCTCGTATTTTTCTGCTTTCACACAACTCAAATATTACAAAAGTTGAATTGCTTTTCAGATCTCACCTTCTTTAGTGGGCGTGCGTTGGTCCACCTGTTCGCAAAGAAAGGTAAGAAATAATTCCAAACAAAATATAAGATAATCCCGTACAACTTAATTTAATAATAATGATAATATGCTACATTTATATAGCGCATTACTTAAATTGTTCAATGCGCTTTACATTGTTATTTCCTATTTAGGGGTAATCTCGACAACATTCTGCTAACAGTGCTGTATTTAAAGAGAAATATGAAGAAACAAATAAAACATGCTGATGAAATCATATACATACACTGAAAATTACAAACACAATATTATATGGTTGGATATTTGATCATTTAACTCAGCTTATCACACATTCTCTTTAAAAAATGTTTGGCAGATATCATAAGATCAAACATTAAGTATAATTTTTGTCGACTCTCTGTAAAATAGTAGTTATTGTCGCCATCAAAATTTAAAATGACAAGTTTAAGATGTTTTACCTCTAAAGGAAATTTGATATTTTACAGTATATAAATATTGGGTAATATATATATATATATATATATATTCCCCAATAATTTCGGGTGGATGGGAAGGGGGGGGGCTGGAATAGGAGGCTGAAGTAGGGTGGGTACATTGATCTGAATGGGGTGTGGGGGAGGGGGACTGGAGTAGGGCGAGGCACTTTGAACTGACTGAGGGTGGGTTGGACGCACTGATCTGAATAGGAAGTGGGCCGGCGAGGGGAAGGACTGGGGTGGGGTGGAGCGCATTAATCTGAATGGGATGTGGGGAAGGGGAGGGCTGGGATGGGGTGGGGAGCATTGTTCTGAATGGGATGTGGGGGAAGGGGACTGGGGTGGAATGGGGCTTATTGGTCTGAATAGGAAGTGGGTGAGGAGAACGACCGGGGTGGGGTGGAATGGGGCGTATTGATCTGAATGGAAAGTGGGGGAGGGAGGACTGGGGTGGGGTGGGTGGGACGCATCAATCTGAATTGGATATGGGGACCTTGTCTTACCGCAAAGACTGGTACGCCATTTTCATTGAGATCTCCAGATATGTTGTAGTTGTAGGCATCTGCAAGATCAGTTATCATAGGAGCTTCTGTCGTAGTCGTGGTCTGTGGATCAATTCGAGAGTATAGGAATAACATTAATGACAATTAGTTTACATTTTCTTCGCATTTTTATGGACTATTCTGTGATCTTCTAGAAAGTTACTGTACACCACCAATAAGAAATAAATTCGTGTTTTACTTTTTTTTAGATAACGAAATTAGTTCATGATCTCATGGATTTTTCCGAAACGATTCAAAAGTCAAAGTGAAAAGTTTCAAGTAAAGTATTCGTTAACTGTGCAACAGTTCTAAAAAGAGAAATGTACTCCGTTTGTTTTCTGTTGTTGCCAAATAAGTGCGGTTACTCGGGCAGAAAATTCCAGAAAATTTGATTCCTGGAATTTGATATTTTGCCAGTGTGACCACCGATTTCCCAAGAAACATACTAGCCAAAGTTTCCATAAATATTCCAATCAAATGATGAGAAAGTTTATTCCTAATTTTTTTATTATCGTAAATATTTTTAGTGTGACCACAAACCTCGTGAAATTTTTTTTCGTGAATGGGACCTTTTGGAGGCATTTTTTTTCATCACTACTGCGCATAATCAGAAATTATATGAATCATATCAGTGCCCACGTAATCAGGCCATTTTCATAATGCACTAAGATTTAATGCTTACATCTTCGTCAAACTCCTAGTAATGAACTATTTCCATGATTACATCCATTTGTTACAAGTCATTGTATTTCATTAGTCATAATGCATATTGCAAGCATTAAGTGTTGCTAGGTTGGGCAAGCCATAATGTTTGTCCAACCTGACAACACCTAATGCATGCAATTCACATTCTGACTATTGAAAAAAAATAGCTTTTTACTGGTGAATGTATTAGTTTGACACTAGGCAAACGTGTATGAATTTGAATACATTACGAAAATGACCTATTATTATAATTGTTGTTGAGCATGCGCAGTAGTGATGAAAAATGCCCGACGTTACCACATTGGACACAGTATGTGTGTGTGTGAGAGAGAGAGGGGGGGGGGGGGGGGGGGGGGAGAGAGAGAGAGAGAAAGAGAGAGAGGTCTATGATGATACAAACACTAGAAACATACGGGAAGTTATCGGGAATAGGCAATTTTCCTGGCATTTTTGCAGAGTGATCGCACCTGAATGTGTAAGTGAGAAAAAAAAATTCACCAGCCCTCAAAATAAAAAATTTCTCCAGCCCTCCAAAAGTCGCTTAGTGGGAGGGGAGGGGGAGTGAAAAAAGAATCGCCAGCCCTCCAAAAAAAAAAATCTAAAAAAACAAAAAAACAAAACAAAAAAAAAAACCAAAAAAAAAAATGGGGGCGGTCTTTTATTTCCCAAGGGGAGGGGGCCCGGGCCCCCCGACCCCCCCCCCCCCTGGATCCGCCACTGATGAATACATTGGCACCGCCCTTGTTGTTTATTGTGATATCGGTGACATGCAAAACAGGTCCGCAATCACGGGTAATTAAACACTGATAATCTATCTCTTCAGGTCACGTCTTTCCGTCCTTAATTTTCCTTGGAGTTTAGTTTTCTAAAAAGTTGTTGTTTTCGTTCTAGCGTTCAAATAAAAGTATGCTGATAAGCCTTATAGTGTGAGCTTTTCCTTTAAGTCGAGTTCTGGTAAAGGCGAAAAATAATTTGTGAGATTTCTCATTCTTGTCATTTCAGTGTGCTCTAGAAGAAATGTCCCCTGAAGAGGATTGCTCTTCAAATGCCCTCATATTCATATTGGAAATATGACAAGAAATAGCTGAAAACCCACATGCGTGTGTAGTTCTATAGACCTATTTCCATGCGTATTGATGTGACTTTCAGCAAGACTGTCAGGTCAATTTCTTATTATTTTGAGGATTCCAATGTTACTATCTGAATATACAAGGTAAAATCTCTGTGTCAACTCTTCATTATCATCATCATCATCATCATCATCATCATCATCGCCATCATCATTTCATCATCAAAATCATCATCTATATGCTTTTATCTTAGGATTTCAGTTATTTATCCATTCTGCTTATTTAAACATGTTTTAGCTATTTCATAATATTTGTCTGGGGCTGCCATATTCTCAAGCAAATTGCTTATAATGGTAGTCCTTCTTCCGCAAATGACTTTATATTTGATTGATGAATTACAATGATTTGACAATTTATCATTTCGTGTTTGTTTTTGAAAAATGATTGTCACATATACTTGTTATTCATGATTCATTGTCAAAAAGTACTTTTGTATCCTCTGGAAAAGGCGCTATATAAATCCAATTACTATTATTATTATTATTATTATTCTAATTATGTTACCGAAAAATGTTGAAAATAAATCAAATCAAAAATCAAATCAAATCAAAACCTCACAGTATACATCAATTCTGATGATCTACATAATCAACATTTCCAAATTGCTTCCAGATGGTTTATTTTACAATGTGATCACAGAAATCAATTTCATCTTGAAGTTAATGGTAATATACGATACATATTAATCATTTGGGAGTGATTCTTCACTTATCCATTGTTGACTAAGAAGTGAATAGTCTCATATGGCTGTTACGTATTGCTTTTTTCAATGAATTGAAAATTTATATTCATTTCCTTCTGACAGAGTACTACTCTCATAATACTCTGTAAGGGATTCGATCAACTGTTTATTTCAAAATCTTTTTCTCATGCATGTCATGTGTATCACTACAAACTATTTGCACTGTGTATTGCCAAAGTTGATGATCAACATAATGATATATACATTGGAGAGAAGAAACAACAACTCGAAACTGGTTAATACGAGAGATTCACTCACCCTGTACCCCGGATGTTGGGCAGGTTGACTATACACCGAGTTAGATATAACCACCACTCCCAGTAAAGTTAGGAACACCTTTAATAAATCCATTTTGAAATGTACACTCAACAAAGCAGCAATCAAAAATAATTCCTATTTCAAATTTAGTTGTTTTAAGAGATTCACTGAATGTAAACTAAAACGTTTAAACCTTCACACTGTCATATTTATATGCAGATTATGTTTATATATGATTTTTTTAAATCTCTTTTTCGGTGTAATCCATGTTCAAGGAAATATTGTGCACGTATTCAACCCGTTATTTATCGTATTTTCACCTGATATATATCTAAATAAAAATAAAAACCACATTATACAAAAACAACACAAACATTTTTACATATTCACCTTGGATTTAAGTCTTTTTCACCGCGAACCTGTTTTCGGTATTTGAATTTGGATACATACCAATGCTTTGAGAGCCAACTGTGGGGCTAACTGTGGTATTTCCCAACCACCCAATCACCTTGATTAAACTATGTTTATATTACATCATCGTGATATGAGTGTAATATCACTTATGGAAATTTTTCTTTCTTTTTGGGAGGCACTTAGACGCCAAGAATAATATTGTATTATCGGGATGGATTTGGATTTTTTTCTGTTGGGGACGGGGGTGGGCGATTTATTCATTAAGGTTCTTATCTGATGATATTTAACCTTAAAAATACGACATTTTCGGAAGTTTCATCTCCCTCTCTGTCTTTGTCTCTCTGTCTCTGTCGCTCTCTCTCTCCCTCCCCCTCTCTCTCTCTTTCTCTCTCCCCCCCCCCCTTCCTTCTTCTTCTTCCTCTCTTCTCTTCTTCTTCTTCTTCTTCTTCTTCTTCTTCTTCTTCTTCTTCTTCTTCTTCTTCTTCTTCTTCTTCTTCTTCTTCTTCTTCTTCTTCTTCTTCTTCTTCTTCTTCTTCTTCTTCTTCTTCTTAGAATTTTGTTTTCCTTTAGATATAGGGGTTTCTTGGCGGGCGTGGACCATACAAGTTTCTTGAGGGCTTACTCCATATACCAGCATTGCTTTCTACAGCATGCTCCTAAATTTCAATGTATATTTAGGCCAGTAATGATCCGTTATTCATTATCAACTTGTTGTATTCTTATCAATATCTTTATCTTTAATTTGTTTGATATACAGACTTAATTACATTGATTTATGTTTAATCATGGAAGCGATGTGTATCATGTATGCTTATATTGAAACAGATATAAAAATCAAATCAAATCAAATCAAATCGAAAATTGAGGGGGGGGGGGTTGCAAGTACCCCTTTATCCCAGATCTATGATAATTGATGTTTTATTCATTGAATATAAAATCAAAAGATTGAATGTAATTTTTATTCGACTCGACTATAATTAGGACAGAAGCCAAAGCAGTTTCTGCTCTTGACTTATATCAAAAATTAATTTTAAACCTTTAGATTCATCATATTTTTTTATCTTAGAGTTGTCGTGATTTGTTTTGTTCAATATTCAGTTCCTTGCATTCATTATATTTTCAACATTTGTTTTTTGTTTTGTTTTGTTTTTTTTTCTGTTGTTTTTTTTTTTTGGGGGGGGGGTTCATATATATATAAATATATATATATTGAATGGCAATAAAGCGATACGTTCTTTCCATTTACAAATGCATGCTATAAACTAATTCTGCAGATGTGGATCCAGGATTTTTTCTAATGGGAGGGGGTACAATTCTGAGAACTAGACAAAGTTCTGCATAATTGATGTGGATCTTGGATTTTGTAATGTGAGGGGATATAATTCCGAAAACAATACAAAGTTCTGCATATGTGGATCCTGGAGTGTGTAATGGGGGTGGGGGGGGACACAATTCCGAAAACAAGACAAAATTCTGCATAATTATGGGGATCCTGATTTTTTTTTGATGGGAGGCACAATTCCGACAACAAGACAAAGTTCTGCATATGTGGGTCCTGGATTTTGTAAAAGGGGAGGGCACCATTCCGAAAACAAGAAAAAAAGAGTTATCACATTTTGTTGGTGCTCATTTATACTTTAAAAATATCTGCCAAGCAAGAAATAAAAAGTTTGAAAGGGGCACATTTATGAGATGGGTTGAGGGTATGCCAATTGAATTTTAAATCGGGGACACAGTCTAGTTGAATCCCCCTCCCCCCCCCCCCCCCTATTCCGCCAGTGAATTCTGTGTGCATAGTTTACAATGATATATGATTTCTACAATGATCTATGGGTTTTTTTTCCTTTGGGTTTAAATGATCATTTGAAGTAACCAGATTATCAAATTTGCTATAGCACTACATAAACAATATGCGGATTCGGGGGGGGGGGGGGGGGTCACTCTACCATAATGAAATTTGTTTTGTAAACTTGATGTCGAAATCCAATGTGTCGACACAGTTCCCAAAATAAGTTATGATGTTATTTTTATTTGTGGTTATATGTATCATATAATTTTCAATAACTGCAACTACGTCCATACTTATCTCTCTGAACGGTATAGAATTCTGGGTCATGCTTAAGTATTTGTTCATTTGACATATTTGAAACGTATTGTACGTATACTGAATCCACACCTGTATTTGTTTTTGTTTTTGTTTTTGTTTTCTATTTTTATGTATTGTTTTCTAGTTATGCTTCCCTACCTGAGAAACTTATACTTTTATCTGTAAACCACTGTCCTGGGTTATTTATGTTCTTCTTCATGTGAGTGTTATTATTATTTTTTTTTACCAAAAAAATTAATTGATAAATACATGCATAGGTAAAGTTCCCATTAACATGATTAAGGGAAACACTATTTACCCTGCTGTTTCGTAAAATGATTTATGTCATGTAATTCCATCAAGTAACCTTGAAGTAACTTTATAAGTAGATATAGCAAGCAATATAATTATCATTTGGTAGAATACACATAAAAACACTATATTGACAGGGTAATCGAGATTAACAACAGCAATTGAGAATGAGGAGGAAAGGCAGGTAATTGTAGTGATTTGTGTTATGTTGTTTCAGGCCTTCATGATAGCTATTATCCAGATTAGATTCAGGGTTTATTTGTATTGGCCAAGTGAGAAGTACTGTTTACAAGGCATGTTGATAAACAATTCAAAGAAGGGTATTTATCTCATTATTGGAAAGCGTAGATATAGGGAAAGAATAAATTAAATGAAAGTATTGTGTAGGGCAGTTAAAAATCCAATGACTTTTCATGGTGGAATTGTAATAGACGAGTGGTATTGAATTAAAAATTAAATCAGAGCGCTCTGGACTTGAACAGGTCATCGATCCTATGTGACGTTAGGTAACACATCCGACAGAAAATTTGTCGGATTTAGAGTTTAGCCGATGGGCAGCTACAAATAAAGTCCCCCTTAACCCCCCCCCCCCCCCCCCACCTTAAGGCCCGAACTATATTTTCATCCTATAGAGCATTCAAGTCATTAAAGCCTTTATATTTCAAGCGCAGAGCCAGAATGATTGTGTAAAAAGGAAAGGACAGGTCATGCGCCAGCATAGCCCAATTTTCATTGGGGGGGGGGGGGCCTTCCCTCTATGTATATTTTGTTCATGGGACGGCCGTTCTTATCTCCCCTTGGCTATGCCAGTGATTTTCTAGCATATATTCAATTTCTTCCAGCATGCAGGGCTAATATCTCCGAAAATTCATTTCAAACATAGATTTTGAATTTGTGTGTAATGCGGTGTTTACAGAGGTGTGCCAATCAAATATGATTGTTACGTCTGGGACCGACCTTTAACGTCACCATCCGACTGACGCGACTGAGATTCGAACCTGGGTCCAATCAGACAGTCTGTAGGCGAATACAGAGAGCTGTCCGCAGACGTTACCGCTAGACCAATTCCTGATCCCTAAATATTTAGGGGTCCCTAAATGATAATCAATGAATTTAAACAACTTATAACGGTGACTTGATAATAGGAAGTGTTGTTTAATTATTCAAGCAACCAAGGCCATGGAACGGAAAAGTAGAGTAGATGATTCAGTTGATTACCAACTAGTTAACACAATCACAGGAAAACAATAGGCCTACTTTGGTGAAGATAATTGCTGTATCATTGAACAGTTCTCAACAACAACACCATTTAATCCTTATAAGCAGATCATCTTTCGTCTTTGCGCAAACATCAACAATGCCTTGCCTGATATGGATTCCACTGCACAATGAGCAAGAAAGCCTGCGAGAAGAAAGGCAGACACTTCGTAGGGCAACGGCAGCGATGCTCTATCGAGCTCAGAAATGCATCGAGCATGTCGAGAGAAAGCTAGGGACGCCATGTGGAAGCACGGTGTGGAAGAGTGAAAGCTATGTCTAAGTGCCCAAAATGACTAAGAAAAAAGACTTTTCAGTGAAGATCACTAAATGTTATGATTTCTGGCTTTATATCTTTCTTCATTTATTTATTGGTTCTCATGTTTATTTATGTATAAACCTTACGCTCATTGTTTGTGTGAATGTTGTTGTCTCTGTTTCAGCAGGTAATCATACGACTTGGCGCAAATGAGTTTTGACTATCTTTCAAACAATGGCTGTTGTGCATTCAACGGTAACAGCAACATTAAAACAAATGTTACGAAACAACAAAGGAATTTATACTATATCCATGCATGCTAAAAAAATACTCTTTTAATCCCACATTTTTAAAACAATACTCAATTCAAAAAGTGTAACATTTTTTTTCTGACTCACACTGTATCATGTGTATAGGCCCCTGTTCTTGTGCGGCCCAAAGGTCACTTGCGGCGAGAGAGATTTCATGCGGCCCGCCAAAATATCTCGGGGGGGGGGGGATCTTGATTTATGTAAGAATGTAAGAATAAAGGAATCGAAATCGCACATCATTATTATCCGCTCCCTGTCCTACCAACTATAGTTTTGAAAAATAAGGATAATAAATATTTATGATAGAAAACTGGAGGGATATTGTAAAAACTGTTTTACAGTCTAAGATGGGCCATTCGGGTATGTTTGAATAGGCGTATGAGGTGGGGATGGGGGACTGCAACCGCTACTGGATGTATAGTCTTTTTTTGTATACAAAGAGACTACATCCGATAGCGGTATCTTATCTTAGATAAGATATAAACATTATAATTTATGAGGACATTTTGATGACGAAATTACACTCTCATGGTTCTAAATTGTCATTTTTTTTGCTAGCTAGTTTCTCTCGCTCGCTTAATTGAAAAACCAGAAAGTTAATACACAATGTATTTGGGAAAGAGACGTCAGTCCCATACGTCTTTGTTTGTATGTGTAATTCTCAATGGCCCGCGACGTAATTTCAGGATTATTTCTGTCCCGCCTGACAAAATGATTAATAAGAACCCAGGCTGTAGGACAACGTTTCTTAACATTTGGGCAAGGTTGATTGGAACAGGAAATTCAAGAATGGGTGTCACACGCTGAAATATAACCCAAGAACTGAACAACATTATTGAATTCAGAGAGATGCTGATTGCAGGCACTATGAAAAGCGCAAACTGAATGTGCTTAATTTACAACATGGAAAATAAATCAGCTGTAAAAGTGAACTGAGTGTTTCCTCATCCTCCCCCCCCCCCCCACCCCCATCCCCCAACAAAGAATAGTATTCTTTAGTGAGTATATGAATCTTGTTATCGCCTGATGCTCGAATTTGATTGGCCTTTCTTCATATTTTGCCATGACTAAAGTCTCTCTCTCTCTCTCTCTCTCTCTCTCTCTCTTCTCACTGAAGAGAGATGTTCAATGAAGCTAATTAGGAATTAGGAGGTACACATGCTCAGACAGCAGTCGAGTCTTTGCCTGGGTTAGCTGTCGGAAAATTAGCGGCAATGATCATGATGATATATCTGAACCTCTCTGAATCGATGCTCTCCTCACACTCGGCAAGCAGCGTCCGAAATTAAATAGGTGCTTTCATTTTGACAGTAATAAAGGCGATATTTATAGTTGTCTTACATTTCCAAACATCGATGTTTCATTTTGTTAACTTGTCGCAGTGTAGTGTGAACGATCTATATGAATTTTTAAAAAAGTTATCCATCCAATTAATTCATCTGCAAGTGAGGCCATGTGTAATATCATGGATACTGAGTTTCCTCGAGTTCCGTCAACAAAAGGTAAAATATCTTGGTCAACTTTCTAATATGAAAACTATCAATGCTGGTGTTCCGCAAGGTACCAAACTTGGCCCGATTTTATTTATTGTTATGATTAATGACGCCTGTCATGATGTTAACTTACCATATTACAAATATGTTGACGACTTAACGATTGTAGAAAGCCGAAAAGTAACATCTCAGTCTAAGCTACAAAATGCGATCACTGATCTATACCAATGGTCCGTTAAAAATAATATGACATTGAATCCGTCCAAATGTTTCTCTATGGTTGTAACGTTTATAAAAAATAGGGTAGAACAAAATCCAATTTTCATTGGCGACAGAGAATTAATTTATGTTCATCAAGCCAAAGTCTTGGGAATAATTTTACACTGAATCAAACCTAAAGTGGGATAGTCATGTATCCGATCTCATAAAAAAGTGTAATAGGAAGTTGTTTATGCTCCGTTGTCTTAAGAAGTATAGAATGCCTCTAGATGACCTTTTACTGATACATAAAGGATATATTCGCCCGATATTAGATTATGGGGTACCGGTTTACAATGGTAATTTAACAAAAACTCATCTACTTTAGAACGTATCCAGAAACGAACTTGCAAAATCATTTTAGGATTGCAGTATGAAAGTTATGAAGCAGAATTGGAAACGTGCAATTTACGTTCATTAGAAGCAAGACGTGAGCAATTATGCATAGACTTTGCAAATTCTCTTGCCAAACACCCACAATTTAAAGAATGTTTACCTCTTAGACAACAAAGTACTTATTCTCTAAGATCTCAATCAAAGTTTAAACAATACCACTGTAAAACAAAACGCTTCCAGTGCAGCTCACTTCCATACTTTATAAATCTTCTAAATAAAATGTAACACTGACATATTTCAATTGTATTATTCATAATTTCACAGTTCATGATTGCACCATGACTTGACAATGACTTTTGATAGTTTTTATCTCGATTTTCTGCATTTCTGAATGTTTCTTGCCATCACCCCTCACCTGTAATGATGATAGGGACCCCCTTTGTCTTTTTCTTTCTCCCTCCTCTCTCTCTCTCTCTCTCTCTCTCTCTATCTCTTTCGCCCCCCTTCTCTCTCTCTCTCTCTCCTTCTCTCTCCCTTTTTCCCTCTCTTTCTCATCACTCTCCCTCTCCCTCTCATACACCTCTCCTCTCTTTCTTTTAAAAATTTGAATTTGATCAATGAATTGTTTATGAAATGTCTATGTTTGATTTGTTATATATGTCATATATTGTGTTATTTGAACTTTGATTATAGTTGTATAGTATCTTGTGAAATGGATCGCAATTCGGCCGTTGGCTGCGATGATCTTTTAATAAACCATTTCTATTCTATTCTATCATGACCGGGCTTTTTTTTTTTAATGTCGCTCGTGACAGTCGCACTTCCCGAATGATAAGATAAGTCTGATAAAACTTCCCAGTTTCTATGAGCATGATCAGAGACGATGGTAAAGAAAATAAATATGTGATTAATCATGCTTTAAATCATGACAGGCTTGTTTTTTAAAAAAAATCTTTTTGGAGATGAAACAGAATAGTATATGGAGAAAGAAAAAGAATAAGAAAAGAAGTACATCGAAGGAAAAATTATACGAAAAGAAATACAAGAAGAATCGGGCGCTTTCTTAAGTTATCCTATATACAGATATAGTTACTAGAAAAGCCATTGGTGAAATACATTTTATACTGAGTTTGTGTCAGACAATACTACTACTACTACTACTACTACTACTACTACTACTAATAATAATAATAATAATCATCATAATCATAATAATAATAATAATAATAATAATAATAATAATAATAATAATAATGATGTTAATAATAATAATGATAATAATAATGATAATAATAATAATAATAATAATAATAATAATAATAATAATAATAATAATAATAATAATAATAATAATAATAATAATAATGATAATAATAATAAGGTCTTATTTTACCCAGTGTACCGTAGCCACATCGGTATTAATACTGTTATTCCAGTGGGCCCTGCCATGATTATTACCCCAGCATTGCCAGGTACCCATTTACAACTGGGTGGAATGGGACAAATATGGGTAAAACACCTTGTCCAAAGATGTAAGCACCTAGCGAGGATCGAACCCATGACCTCTCGTATGAGAGTCAAGAGCCTTCACCAATGTACCTCAGTGCTCCCTCAAAAACTTGTAAACAATCTAACTATTTTTAAGGAACTTGAAAAAAAAGGGGGGCTGTCGCTTCTACCATGGGCGTCAATCTATTTAAGGGGAAATGGGGACTATAGTTAGTCACGTTTTGGGGCTAGGGGACACGATTTCTAATGTACACAATGATTTTTTTTTTAAAACTTATACTGGGTTCATTAAGAAAAAAAAATGATGACGGAAAAATAAATATGCTGCTTATGTCCCCCCCCCCCCCCCCTCCTCCTCCAACACACACACACACGCACACATACACTGACGGTTTAACGCCCCATGGCCCCGTGTCTCCTTTACAGATACGGTAACCGGAGAAGGTTCATGCATACTAAAAAATAAAAAAAAACTCACTTATTCAAAATAAAGAAACCTTCTATACTATACTATACACATCAGTCTAGATATGGTTTTCTGCATTCATTCAATCGTTCAATTAATTTCTATTCCTGGTGACGGTTTCTTTGGGGGGGGGCATGAATTTCCATAATTATATCTTTAACAAAAATTATTTTTGCAAATAATTTCTTATACTCTAACCCTGAATGAGTTGGTAGCACGAAATTACCCCAAGAAAAAATCTTCAACAAAGCAGAAGCAATAAGTGAAGAGACAAAATAACCCAACCTTTAGATAATACTTGTGTCTTTAGCCTATTATTCAGTTTTTGCGAAAAAAAAGCTGAACAATAACATACATGTAGTAAACATGATCAAAGATTTACAAAGACTGTCAGATGATTGCCTTGGCCAAGGACCTTCTAATATCATGTCATGCTTCGACAAAACAGTTTTTTTTACCAGAAATTGTCTGTTAACTGTTTCATACGAATCCCATTGCATACCCATTAATCCGCTAAAATATTTTTTTTTCTTCAATACGTCTTAACAGTCTAATAGTATTAAAGTATTATAAATACTATAATCTTCCCATACTTCAGTACTTCTATCCACATGAATATAATGCATCGACCAATGAGATTGGAATAGAAATGCAAACGATCATGATAAAACAGTTTATATGACGAATATTGCGTGTAAGGTTGAAATTACTATGATTGCGAAAATGATTTTGTAATAACAAGGTGCATAATCCGTTCCGTTTATTTGCTTAACCACAATCCCAGAATTATGTGGGAAGAGCATACATGTAGCGGATTTCCAGAGATTAAAGCAGATTACGGCGATGTATTTGGAATTAGCCAAGTGTATTACGTTTCAATCACGCACACAACTTCCACGTAGCGTATACATCATGCGGCAGTAGTACTACTTTGTGGGGCGAAAGGGGGGGGGGGCTGGGAAACATACATATTTCAATCACTCCTGAGTGACTACATGTATGGAGTTCGAAGTTATAATTTTTTTTAAGTTTGTGATTACTACCTCTCTCTTTTTACCATTATTTTGTTTATCAATACTTTGTAATTGTTTTACAGAGAAATTAACCTCAAAATATTAATGTGCTTATATTCAAAGATGTAATCTATTCCTTCTTGTTTGCCTATGTAGTTTTGCATTAAAATATATGAGATGGGTATAAATCAAGATTTTCTCAGCAAAATTTATCGTCTGCTAGCGATACCTGGGGGCTGCCATTTTCTTGATGTGTACATAAAGATATTTTTAATCCGAATGCAAAATTGTCTTTCTTCCTGATAAAAAAATCCCATTTGAGATTTAAAATATTTAACAGATATATACATATATTCTAAAAATGAAAATGTGTTTTATATTTCTTTGAAAATTACTATTTTACTAAATAGAAATCTATTTTCTTGATACTATGACGTACGCGACGGAGCAAATAATTCAAATTTATGGATGATAACTTTCCCGAGCGTCAATAGTGACAAACTATGCATTTACCTGCTTTGAGATAATGAACTTCAATAGTCAGAATGCGCGTTGTATAAATTATGTTCTGTTCTGCCAGGCAAGCCCAAGAAATCTAAAAAGAAATCTATAGATTTCACATTTTAGAATATATGTATACACCTGTTATATATTTCCATCATATATGGGGATTTTTTTGTAAGAAGAGAAGCAATTTAGCTCTAGGATTAAAAATATCTTCCTGACTCGAAAGGTTTCAAATGGTTCATGTACAACTCCATATCATCAAGAAAATGGCATCATGTAAAGCGTCAGCAGATGATAACGTGTGCTAGAATGTCTTGATTTAAACCCTTTTCTGATATGTTATATCGAAAGTGTTACAGGCCTATGATAAAGAGTATATTACACCTTTGAACATAAGAATTTTTATGTTGTGGGGTTAATTCTCCTTTAAACAAAAAATCAATTGATAGATAATTAGTAGGCCTAATATTGTATAACTTTAACTTCTTTATTAACTTTGTAGGCCCTGTACTGACGAGCTTCTTATTTGAGCGGATATACTCTTGCACAAGGTTCTTAAAAATCTATCGTGAGAAGAACTCGTTAAAATCATATACCATTTTATACCATATTTGTGATAAAATCATGTTAGATTCTACGAAAGAGGTATTGATTCTTTAGTTTATTTATCTCTTGCGAAATTGTGGTTTACTCTAGGTTAGTGTCTCTCTTTCTTTTTCTCTCTTTTCCGCTCTCTCTCTCTCTCTCTCTGTCTCTTTCTTTCTTTCTCTCTCTCTCTCTCTCTTTCTCGGGCGCGCGCGATCGCGCCTCCCGTCTATGTCTCTTTTCAAAGTTTCAAAGTTTATTGATTTCCACAAACGTATATATTTTACAATTTTTTAAACAGTACATATGAAAGTTAAGAACAGGAACATAACAATCTGGGGGGGGGGGGGGGGGGGGTGGCGAGATTTATTTTTTTTCCGCCAGCCCTCAAAAATTGGCTCAGTGGGGGGGGGGGGGGGGGAGGGGTTATCAGATGCTTTCCTCCATAATTCTCTGACAAGCAAAAAAAAAACCAAACAAACAAACAAACAAAAAACCTCCAAAAGTCGTTCAGTGGGGGGGGGGGGGGGGTTGTCAAAAAGTTGTCAGGGGGGCACTCTGCCCTGCCCCCCCCCCCTCCCGGGTACGCTAGTACAGAGTAGCCTTGCGATAAACAAGTTATCAATAAAGTATACTACTATTACATGTACTACAATCCAACTTAATAAATAAATGAATAGATAAATGAATGAATAAATAGATAAATGAATATATGAATAAATTTATAAAATGGGATAGATAAATAGAATAATGAAAATATAGATAGATAGATGAATAAATAATAAATAAAAAACAAATAAACGAAATCATGATAAATGAATGAAAACTGAAAGATAGACATATAATTTGATAAATGAATGAATGAATATATAGATAAACAGATAAACAACCAAAGAATAAATCAATGATAAATGAATAAAGATAGTAGATAAATAAAATAACAATAAACAAACAAACAAATAGACAGACAGCATATAAATGAATAAATAAACAGAGAAATGAATGAATGAATAAAAAAAATAAACAAATAAATGAGTGAATAAATAAATAAATTTTAAAGATGAATAAATAAATAGATAAATAAATGATTTTTTTTTTTAAATCAAGGTCAGTTAAAAATCAAGCAATGCGGCTCACATCGGCTCAAAACCTAGTATCCGGGCTACAGGGGCTCCTTAGGTGTTTCTGTCTCTGTCTGTTATCTTCGCCTGTCTGTATGTTGTTGTTTTTTCTCTCTCTCTCTCTCTCTCTCTCTCCCACTTTCCGTCTCTCATTCTCTCTCCCTCCCTTCTCCCCCTTCCTGCCCATATCTCTCTTTCTCTCTCTCTTGTCACTTCTCCTTGATCTTCCGACCAAGCCCCTCTAAAAGTCAGACCCAACTTCGGAAAACCGAGCACAGGTATATACTCGGAAAACGGTGTATGAATATAGAGCCCTCATCGTTCAGTGCGAGAGAGTGTGTACAAAAGGCATGGGGAAAATTCTGCAATGTCGACCTGCAGTTGATAATATATTTTTCAAAAATATTGCTGCAGATATATTTATTTCAAATGTTTCTTATTTGAAAGTCATTTCGTATGACGAATTATTCAAGGATTTTGAAGGTAATTGACAAGCAGCATTATTTTTGAAAATATATATATTGCTGGCAGGTTGACTTTGCAAGATTTTCCCTATGCCTTTTTTGCACACTGCCTCGCACTGAACGATGAGGGCTCTATATTCGTTTTCCGAGTATGTACCTGTGCTCGGTTTTCCGAAGTTGGGTCCGACTGTCTAATTCTACTGTTCCCTCCACTATATCACGCTTGAGTACGATACGGTATACTACAACCGATCTTAATAGATAGATAAATAAAATAAACAAACAAATAAATAAATATATTATTAAAACAATATGAAATAAACTGAAATACATAAACAAACAAATGAAATTACTAACATATTCATTCAGGTCAAAATCTTCTTCAAGGTCAGTTAAACATGTTTAAAAATGACGTTAAGCGGCTCACTATCCCGGGGCTACCGGGGCTCCTAGCACTTTGTATTAACCATATAGGAAGATGCGGTTAGCTGCTGGGATGTGCCTTACTCTGAATGTGGAAGATCATGGGAAGTTGTAAAGTAATATATTGTGAGTCACTGGTTTGAAATCGAAACCAAACTATGACTGGACATATTTATGAAACAATGGTTTTTAGTATCCTCGACGTGCCCGAAAGTTCGTCTTTATTTCAATCTTCATGATTTTTTCATATCGTCTTTACTACCTTTTCTCAGTAAAAATATGTATTATCAAATAACTTACAATGTGATTGTTTTATCAGTAACTTAGGTTCATGATTATCATGGTTATCGTATATCAATATATCAGCATTTTGATTGCCAGATGCTCTGTTGTTTTTTTAAAGCATAAATCGTGTAATTATCAGGTCAATAATAGATTCGATGATCCGTTAACGTATAGATCATCGTTCTATAATTTAATAATCTCTCAATTCATATATAGCCCCCCCCAAAAAAAAAAAATAAATAAATAAATAAATAAATAAATAAATAAAATTTAAAAAATAGAGAAGATTTTGTACTCCTCAGTTCAAAAGAAAAAAACAAGTCTTCGAAGAGGGTCACATTTTCCAATTACTCATACATTTTAAATGAGAACCATCATGAATTATCTCGGGTTAAGTGTTCCACGGGTAAACACGTTAACTTTTACAGTAATATCTATATGATTCCTTGGTTTCGCCCTAAACTTCGCTCATCGTCATCTTTTTAGCTGACTCGTTTGCCTATATCCAAGAAACATAATAACTATAATTGTTATAATAGTTAATTGTAATTCATAATTATAATTTTGTCTTATTTACCCGGGGTATCCTGTCGGAAAGAACACAGTGTCCCACAGTGTGATCACAGTATGAAACACAGTGTGAAATCATCTTCACACTGTTAAATTCGAGAGTTTTTACATTAGTGAATCACATCTTCACAATGTGAGCGAGTAAATTCACACTGTGAAATCGAACATCACTATGTGAACACTACGTGGTAAACTACACTGTGGAGGTGTCAACATTGTGAAATCATCTTCACACTGTTAAATTTGAGCGTTTTAACATTGTGAATCACATCTTCACAGAGTCGACTATGTGAACACACTGTGAACACACTGTGTTCTTTCCGGCAATATAGCTTCATCACTATTGATAATGGTGCTCTTTCGGCGGGTTCTGCAGTAACTATATCCCGGGGGGGGGGGGGGGGGGGTACTCAGATTATAATCGGACGGGGGTGTGCGGCTGAGAACTCCAGACCCATACCTACATCCAAGGGTCCTTTTGCTGCAAATAGGTACCAATGTCTAAGGATTTTTTGTGAAAAATGGACCCATGTCTAAGGATTTCGAACTTTAAATATTACATATTTTAGCTGTAATATAATGCAATGGCCAAACATTTTGCAGATTCTTGATAAAATTCTTTATTACTCATTAGTAATCTGAACCATACTACATGTAGTTTTGGGTTTACAAGTAGTTTACAAGTGATAAGGGGGTGATCCGGGGGGTGATCCCGACGTCGATGTTCGTTTTACCATGTCGCAGCTAGCCTAGCCGTGCGTGAAGACGCACGTTGTGCAGTGGCGGCACCAGGATTTTTAAAGTGGGGGGGGGGCAAATGAGGGGCAAAAGAAAATGTTGGGGGGGGCAAGGGCGGACAAAAAAAATTTTGACACTTTTTGTAGTGAAAATGTACAGAATATTCGGCTATAAACCTACCCATATATGAGGACATTTTGAGCATCGAGCTGAACTGCCCGATTATAAAGAGGTGTTAGTTATATACTGTGAGCGAGCGAAGCGAGCGAGCAAAAATTTTGACATTTTTCGTAGTAAAAATGTACAGAAATTACATAATTATTCGGCTATAAAACTACCCCAATATGCATGAGTACATTTGAGCATCTTGCTGCCCGATTATGAGGTGGTAGTTATTTATTGCGAACACTTTTTGTCGTGAAAATGTACAGAAATTATATTCGGCTATGAAACTACCCAGATATGAGGACATTTGAGCATCTTGCTGCCCGATAATAAGGTGGTAGTTATACATTGCGAACGGGCAAAAATTTTGAAACTTTTTGTGGTGAAAATGTACAGAAATGATTATTTGGCTATAAAACTACCCAAATATGAGGATATTTACACGAGCTGAGCGAATAAATTTGCCCCGTGCCCCCCCCCCCCTTGATGCCGCCACTGCTTTCCAAGTTTCCGTTTTCTTTCTTTTTCCTTCTTTTCTCCATTCCTTTTTCACTTTTTTCTTTCCTTTTCTTTTCTTTTTCATTTTCCACCCTTTTATTTTTTTTCACTCCGAAAATTATTGGGGGGGGGGCAACTGGGGGGGGGGGGGGGGGCAAAGCTTCTGACTGGGGGGGGCAAATGCCCCCCCCCCCCCCCCCTTGGTGCCGCCACTGACGTTGTGTAATGGCATATCGCGCGCTGCGCAGGCATTATGATATATGCAGCGCAGCTAGCTAGCTCGGGCTAGCTCGGCGCAGTCCATGTGGCGCAGTCCCGCAGTTACTGAAGCTGCCGCATGTACTACGCATACGAAGCTCGGATCCATATCCCCAATTCCAAGCTCGGGCGCTTGGCCTGGCGCCTAGCGCGCATAATAATGTAATAAATAATGTGGTACTTCCGGGGTACGTTCTACGTATAGCTAAGTAGGCATTTACAATGTAGGCTCGATTACCTCGAGTATTTGGGTGCAAATCCGAAAATCCCGGACAAATGAGGGAGAAAAGAGAGGAATGAAACAAATGATAAGAGCCGGGATAAGAGACCCATGTCTAAGGATTTTTTGGGGAAAAATGGGACCCATGTCTAAGGATCTTTTTAATGAAAAGGGGACCCATGTCTAAGGATCTTTCTTCAAAAAGTCACCCTTCCCAGCGGCACATCCCCGTATACCCAATATACGTGAGTACCCCCCCCCCCCCGGGAACTATATCCCCTGCATTGCCAGGGATCCATTCCGTACACCTGGTTAGAGAGAAACAATACCGGATATACTGCTATCTTCTCGGTTGCTGCAAAGTTAAGTTCTCCATCAGCCTTAAGATTGCTACATTTTGTAGAAAAGTTCAAGAAACTTTTGCAGGCCCATTTACTTTTAAGAGAACATTTTATTTCATTTCATTTCGTTTCATTTATTTCCACTTCCAACAAAATAAAATACATGGGTTTGCAGTGTACAGAGCAAAACAATGAAACGTAAAGGAGAATGAAACCATGGGGGAAAATTAATTTTAATGAAAAGAGAGGATAGAGAGAAGCAATTTTAAAAAAAGTTCCATCAAAATCGGTTACGAAATGAGAAAGTTATGAAAGTTTGAAAAGTCTCAATTTACTTTCTATGGCGATCCTCAAATTGGCACTGTTGCTTCAAAGTGACAGGTTTAGTACTGAGTACAACTCTCCATATGTTTTGTACACAGAATTTCATATTTTTCCCATTATCTCTCAAGGTGCAGCTTGTCTCCTTCTTAGCTCAAGATAAATCATGGGAAAATGTATTTGACACAACATATGTTGAGTTCACATAAAAAAAGCAGCATCTTGAGAGATAATGGAGAAAATATGAAATTTTGTGTACAAGACAAATTGAGAGTTGTACTACTAAACCTGCCATTTTGAAGCAACATTGCCAATTTGAGGGTCGCCATAGAAAGTAAATTGAGACTTTTCAAACTTTCATAACTTTTTCATTTCGTAACCGATTTTGATGGAACTTTTTTTAATTTGCTTCTCTCTGTCCTCATTTTTCATTCAAAGGGATATTTCCCCCAGGGTTTCATTCTCCTTTAACAATAGATCGTTAATTGTTTTTGTTGGCTCAACTTGTCTTTTCAAAGTGTTTTATCATTGTTTAAGCAATTCAGTGGTCCATGTACAGTACTTTGTAGAGCAAACTGTAAATCGATTGTATAACGTATAACTGCAATGAAAAGACGTTATGCCATTTACTTAGTGGAGTGGATTGGTTTGGATTCCTAATGTATCAACATAAACTGATTCAAAGGACTAAAGCAAACAGATAGCCATCATAATAATAATCAGGCTTCGACATCTGTCTACTGTCAGAATTCTTGTAAAAGCATATTAACGGAACATGTGCTTTAAAGGATTTCCTGAAATCGGAAAGAGAGAGAGTTTTTCCATGCTGGTAAATTGACAGATGAGACACTTTTTTTCATTAAAGTATGCGGAATAAAAATGCAAATTAACACCCCCCCCCCCCCGATAAAACATACAAAACCTGAAAATCTCAGAGACATGGGTGTATACCGCTGTTAACACAAGAAATGTATAATAAACAAAGAGTGAAATGTGCCTATATTTACTTGAATTAGAAAAAGTTAACTGCTACTGTAAGTTCATCATGATATCTCTACTTGACCATTTCTTTTTTGACTGCTGTTTTCTTCATTTTAGTTTAAATTATAGAAATTATCCACCAAAAAGTGCATTAAGATGCTGTATGCAGATATATAGGCATACTCTTTATGCCCGATATCGTGCAATCATGGCAATTGCATGTGCATGGTGTCCGGAAGTCCAAGGAAATCCTGCGATTTGTCATCATGATTGTAATGTATAGTAAACCCATCGATCATATTGATATAGACAAAATTGCAAGTCTGAGGCAGAGAAGAGAGATGTTAAAATGGAAATATAAAATGTATAATGGGAGAGAGAGAGAGAGAGAGAAAGAGAGAAAGAGAGAGAGGGGGAGAGAGAGGGGAGAGAAAGAGAGCAAGAGAGAGGGAGGGAGAGAGGAGGAGAGAGGGAGGGAGAGAGGAGGAGAGAGGGGAAAAGAGGGAGAGAGAACAAGAGAGAGAGGGGGAGAGGGAGAGAGGGGTTGTGAGTGAGAGGTAGAGGGGAAAGGGAAGAGAAGAGATAGAATGAGAGTGGGGAGAAGAGAAAGTGAAAGACAGCCAGGAGAAGAAGACAGAAAAGAGAAAGGGAGAGGTTGAAATAGATAGAGAGAGAGAGAGAGAAAGAAAGAATAGAAAGAGAGGGGGAGAGATAGAGAGAGTGTGAGAACGAGGGGAGAATGGGGATGCGTTGAGATAGAGGAAAAGGGAGAGGGAAAAGAGAGAGGGGGAGTAGAGGGAGAGAGAGGTGGACAGGAAAAGAGAGGAGAAAGAGGATGAAGGAATAATTTGAATTCAATTGAATGGTTTTATTTATTATCAAACTTCGCAGCCAAATGGCTGAAATGTGTCTGATTTACAATGATAAAAAATACGATAACAGAAAAAATACACTACACATAGGAAATACGTTAAGAAACAAAATTCAAAAGATAATTGACATGCACAGTATGAAAATTACAATATGAAAGTCGAAAGAATTACAAATAATCTCATTATCATTTTACTCAAACAGCGGCACAAATAAAGTTTTCTAACAACCATAATGTGCTTACTACTATATGAAATAATCAAAATAAAGTTTTATAACCTCGAACGACATCACTCAGTGACATACATGTATATACCGGAAATACTGGCTAATGATTACATCTGGCCTGCCAAAAAAATAAAGAACCATAATTAGTCATTAATTTATTGATGACTACAAATGGATGCATATTACATTATCAGTAACTCTCAGGATAAAATAGTTAAAGTCTCAGTGTTCACTCGCTTTGCTTACTCGCTGATGTACCAAACCATCTTTTATTACAGGCTTGCAAATGAGATGTCACTTAAAATTACGCCAAAACATGAATATAAACACAAAAGTCATAGCATACAGTATTAGCCCTTTGACGTAAGAAAATCAACAGCATTCCAAAATCGAAAGTGCTCAAAAGTGCTCTTTAACTGTGCCACAAATCCACTGATTAGTAACTTAAGAAGTAGAAGTAGTATTGTTAACTTCTAGCTCAAAAGTAATATTGATGAATTCTATCGAAACAAAAAGTCTCACATGACTGGCTGTTTGATTAATAAGTTGTTTTTTTTAATGAAGTTGGAGACACAAAAAAAGATAGTTAAAAGACTTTTTAAAGATGGTTAAGGAATTTCAGACAAATAAGAGCATGAACGACTCATGTATGTATGTTAAGTCAATTATTCACAAACGCCTTCGTCGTCGTCGTCATCATCCTCTTCTTCTTTTTCTTTCTTTTCTTCTTCTCCTTCTTCCTCTTTTTCCTCCTCCGTCTTTTCTAATTCTACTTCTTCTTTTGTTTCATCTTCTTTTTCTTCTTCTTCTTCTCCTCCTCCTCCTCCTCCTCCTCCTCCTTCTTCTTCTTCTTCTTCTTCTTCTTCTTCTTCTTCTTCTTCTTCTTCTTTTTCTTCTTCTTCTTCTTCTTCTTCTTCTACTACTATTTATTCTCCTCCTTGATTTCAAAAGAATTTCAGTTGTGTGAAATATCGAAAATTACGTCATTTTACATTTACAAATTTTCATCACTGATATTATGAAAAGGTTATTTTCTATGCAATTCTATCCGTGTCGACAGTCGCATTCCCATATTAAGGCAAAGGCTCCGATTTGATTTCTTACAATTTAAGAGTTAGACAATTGATGTACCAGATGTTTTAATTACTCCAGCCGTTTTCGTAATTAGAAAAGATTCTCTTATACATCTTGTCGTTCTTTCCTTGTTTCAACGCAATGGTCGATTTTCCAGGTATTATTTCCGCTCAAAGTGGACGTGGTTCACGCGGGTTTGTATTGAGTCAAATATCCGGCTGAGCTCAAGAAGTGCGACGAGACCAGAGTCTACTTGGTCTGCTTGACCAATGGCGCAGCAACAGGGGCGCTGGGGTACGCCCCCCCCCCCCCACTCAAATGGTGAATAAGGGGAAGGAGAGAAGGAGAGAGAAAGAAAGGGAGAGGGGGGAACGGAACCGGAAATTAAAAATGAAGATAGGAACCCCCCCCCCCCACACACACACTAATCGATTGCCTTGTTAATTCGCATTTCATTCACAGAGTAAGACCAGTGTGCCCGCCCCCTCAATGACTGGACCCACGCTACGCCACTGAGTCCGGCTGACCCACTGGACTGCCCTGAGGGCGTCTTAGTGGTCGCCATGGTTACCATGGTCTATAATCAATTTCAACTCATTAACCCGAGACACACGAAAGTATAGTTCCTTATTAGGAAATGTGTTGTGCATGTAATGCTTCACACGCAATTAAAGCTACAATCTAACTCATTTTATATTAGATATCTGGAAAAGGGATTTATTGATTATCATTAATCACTGTATTGGATAATTCTATTGATCATAAAGGTTTTTAGTATAAAATCTTCTTCTTTTTTTCATAGAAAGTAAGAACAAGATCAGGAAGTATATACATAATCAACTGAGATGATTATAAATAACCTTTCGTTGTAAACATTATGAAAGTACATTATAAACATAAATGAATATATTGTGTCAGTTTCATTTTCATTTAGTCTTTATTTTCAGCCAGTGACTGGCCGTCAATAAGTCTTTAAAGAACATATTGAAGAACATTTAGTATAAACATTTGCATAGATAACTCCATATTCAGCTATTTTCAGTACGCTTGACTACCAAGAAATGCATCTTTAAAAGATGTAACGAATTCATGTTTTGATTTTTTAAAATCCATCATTTTGACCTATATCAATAATCGATGACCAGGAATGAAAGCAAGCATCGCTGTGATACAGTGATAGTTGCAATAATCGTTTATCGCATTCAATTTTATTATAATATTACGAGACCCCCCCCCCCCCCAAGAGAGAGAGAGAGAGAAGGAGAGAAGGAGAGGGAGAAAGAACAATTACTACGCTCATGATATTGTTTTAAAGAAGGTTGGGGTTTTTTTTAAATCTCTTTATTGAAAAGAAGCATGGTCATTTAAAAGTCTCGTTCTATGTAACTTGGTCAGAAAACTACAAACATAGGTGAAATTGACTTGGCTTCTCTCTTCTTCTTGTTTCATTCACGAACAATGACATAATGTACCAAGATAGATTTCATGTACATTGGGTCAGAAGAGACAGTATGAAAAAAAAATTCTGTTAACCTCCATATTTAAACTTTTTTTTCTAAGGGCACTCGAATCTCTCGAACATGAATTACCAGTTAAAGACAGTAAGCCTGAAGTAAATGAATGTAAAGGTCTGTTAATTTTATCAATCAAACATTCCACATGAAATTAAAGTGTATTACAAGACGACACACTATCTCTAAGTGTGATTTTCTTCTTTGAAAAATAAGGTAAACTTATGAAAAGGCTAATTATTGTTCTAGGCGAAAAGCGATCGATGGATTTTTATACAGCCAAAGCATGCATGTAGCGCAAGTAAATTTTAATCTAAAAAATGAAATAGTGATGAAAGAATTATGATGGCCGGGCCGAAAGCTAAGCTTGCATACATGTTGAGGCAAGAGAAAAACATACATCCAAGTTGCTTGGACATCTTTATCGTGTCTGTAAAGGCAGACTAATAAAAGTAGGCGGGGACAATTACCACCAGCACTTTCTCAGATCAGGATGCCTTCCCTACTGGTAGTTAGTTTGGTTCCCGAAAAGGAAGAAAAAATCGCCCACGTTAAAAGAAAACGCTTCGTCACATTATCACCTCTGGGTCAAAACCAGCGCCTGGATCTCTATATATACTGGTCACATTTCTGCAAGGAATATCAGTTGACGCTTTTTTAGGAACCATCCTAGAATAGGAGCAAAAAAAAAACAATATAGTTTTGCAGGTAAAACCGAAAATAGATAAACAGCAGAACTATACAGATCTGGATTATACTTACACGACTTAACAAAGGACAACGGAGTTAGAGTGCAATAGTTGCCGTGCAATTTGAAAGATGGAGTTTTCGTGGATTTTTGTGTGCATGAGCATTTTGCTCATAGGCACCACAAATGTAAGTATAAGCCGTTGCTTTTCAGTAATTCAATCCCTTTATCTCCATTTTTTTTTCCTTGATGATTCCTTTAAAAACAATGATATGCGAATCAAACGGTAATTAGTGCAGCCAATTAATATTTCTACAGGGATCTGCTATATATCTTTGTGTCATTAACTTAGATTAGACTTTCTTATTTGCGTGCATTTTCATCAAACGTTTAGTCCATGTTTATATCAACGTGTCTTCAGCCATCACTTATCTTAATAACATCGAAACATGTTCAACTTTTCTTTTATTGTCCCCGCCCCCCCCCCCTATTTTTAGTTAAAGTATTTTCTTCTATTTGTCCATTTTCTACTTGTAATCAAATCAACTTGTTTTTGAGACAAGACTTGCTTAGAAATGGGTAGGCTGATTATGAGTTGTAAATGGTATCACGAAAGAAGAAAGAAAAACCCAATTGTTTCGAAACTTTAATTATTGTGGAATTTATTATCACGATACTCAGAGTATGAACCATTTATTTGATGCAAAAATGTTAGCCGATCGCTTCGATTCTCAAAAGTTTTGTATTAAAAAAAAGTTGAGGATATATGACTCATCATACTCAAGTGTTCTCTCATTACACACACACTCTCTCTCTCCCCCTCTCTCTCTCACTCTCTCTCTCTCTCTCTCTCTCTCTCTCTCTCTCTCTCTCTCTCTTTCTCGCTCTCCATTTGATATATAATATTATTTATGACATACAAGTGGCATTGGGTCGATTTCACACAAAATCTTTAAAATAAAATGTCATATACCTTTGCACTACAGAGGCTCCAAGACAAGTTTAAACTGCACAATATAAATGATTTGTGTTATTCTATTATTTTGTCTAGTTTTCACCAGACTCTTCTTTATTTTAGGGTTTTGTCAGAATACCAAATATCAAATAACATTACTTTGAGGCGGGCTGAAAAGGGAAGGAGGAGAGTACGATACAGTGGCGGATTTAGGGGGGGCATTCCCGACCCGTGCCCCCCCCCCTTTTTGAGGGAAAACAATGCATTGGGCCCCCCCCCCCCTTTTCGACCAGAAAACCTTTTTTTTTTTGCTTGCTTGTCAGAGAATTATGAAGGGGAACTGGACCCCATACCCCCCCCCCCCCCCCCCACTGAGCGACTTTTGGAGGGCTGGCGAGACCAAAAAAATATGGGTCTCCCTCCAAGCAGTTTCCCATAGTTGACAATCCTGCATTTGTGTGCCCCCCCCCCCCCTTATACGAAATCCTGGATCCGCCCCTGGTACGAGAAACTGGGAATTAATCTTATCTCCTTTACTCTCTCGTTACTCTCTCATTCACTCTCTCTCACTCTCTCCTTCTTTGAACAGGCGGAGTACAACTATAAAACTGGTTCTGTGAACGCACAGGGAGTCCCCGATGGTGGAGTGAGTATTGCGAGGTCGTGTAATAACATTGACCTCTCGATCATGTGTTTTGATATAGCCTATAACAACAGTTAACTCTCCTAATGTATATCCATCCGTCAAAATTTATGTTAACGTGGCTAAATTCTTCTTTTTTTTTTTTTTTTTTTTTCTTCAAATAAGCCTGTACCATTCACGTGTCAAGTGTGTCAAGCCAAAATGGCAAAGCTTAGGTAATTGTAGAGTTTCAACTTATAAGCAGCAGAAAATATTTATTTCCTCTGCCCAGTGTACAGTCAATGAGCCCCTGAAAACCTCCATGATAACAATGATGAAAATTATCCTAAATTATAAATTTTGATTACTTAATTTCTGCAAATCTTTAT
>CM046845.1:23857911-23954453 GCA_025618425.1 Heliocidaris tuberculata
GCGGTCGAATCATGAGAGGAATGCAGCGTTACCATGACACCACTTGCATCCGATTCGTGCAGAGAACAAACGAACAGGACTACATCTACATCTTCCCTGGTAACGGGTAAGAGAAGCAATAATTGTATGAATTTTTTTCTCTGGATTATGACTTTGAATCATAAAGAAAAAGAACAATAACAGTAACAAATTAGTGACTCGGTCATCAGCAATGTGATGTCATGGCCAAGGTGTATCACTCATCATTCGTTTTTTATATATATATTGTTTTATTTGAAATTTACACTTTTCTCCAAAATGAAATTATTTTCTCAAACCTTTTTCCAAACTATAATAATCACAGCATGATATTTCATTAGCAGTTGCTCTTACTTCATAAATACAGTCCGAAATATATGAAGTTACAGTACGGTGTGAGCCACATATACCGTGGGGCGAGCCCGACAAGGGGCGGTGGAACGTTTTTCAATGTATCAGTTAACTTACATGTATGCTAGAATATAAACCCAGCAACAGAGTTTTTAATTTGGTATGGTCATCATGGTCACAGTTTTTCACTGAAAAAAGTTTACAAATACACCCTCATATTGCTTTTCTTCTAGTCATGTAGCATTTCCTCTTTCTACAATAAATGAAAATAATGCTTACACTAATATTTTGTAATGAATCGAAATTAATACTGTAAAGTCTGTTTAAGTCTTTTCAAGGTATAGGTTCTGAGTATAATAATTATCTCTCTTAAATCTTTTATAATCAGGTGCTACTCCCTGGTCGGTCGTGTCGGGGGCATGCAGCAAGTTTCCTTGGGAACTGGATGCACTACGAACCTGGGTACGATCGTTCACGAGTTCATGCACGCCGTAGGCTTCCACCACGAACAGACAAGAACAGACCGCGATGATTACGTCTACATCTACTTCGAAAATATCATCAGAGGTATGTATGGATCGCTTTGAATGGGTTCGGGATATTAGACAAAGTACACGTGGGGTGGCGAATCCAGGATTCTTAAATGGGGGGAGGGGGGGGGGGGGGGAGGGGGTGAGTGAAATGGGGGAATTTCGAAATATCATCAATGGTACGAATCGCTGGGAATATTTGTGGTGCACATGGAATGGCTGATCGATCCAGGATTTCGATTTTGGAGAGGGGGTGGCCGCCGTATTGTCCCTTAATTTCCTCCTCCCCCACTGCTTCCGCCACTAATGCATGAGAATGGTTGAGAATGTGTTTTCTTTGACAATACAAAAATGATCACTTATTTCAAGTCAATGTAAAGGCCTAGTTGGCTCATTGTCTAATGGAATGCTGATTTTTAATCTCACACTCCAAAATGTACTCCGAAATGATGCATCTCCTAAAACACATAAACAACAATAATAGATTAATAATCAGAAATAGATATCACTAAAAAAAACTCCTGTTATTAAGGAATTATTATGCTACAATTTCACTATCTTTCTCACCCCCCCCCCCCTCTCTCTCTCTCTCTCTATCTCTCTCTCTCTCTCTATCTCTATCTCTCTCTCTCTCTCTATCTCTCTCTCTCTCTCTCTCTCTCTCTCTCTCTCTCTCTCTTTACAGGTCTGGAATACAACTTCGATAAGTACGAGCAAACCTACATCGACCATCTCGGCACCCCTTACGACTACGTTTCCGTTATGCACTACCACATGACCGCCTTCACAGCCAATGGGCAGCCGACAATCGTCGCCCGCGACCAGAGGTTCCGCCTCGACTACCGCTCCGACTTCAGCGAAAACGACATCAACAAGATCAACATCTATTACGAATGCGGTAAGTTCGATGCCGATGGGTGCGCGAAAAAAAAAATCAATTTTGTTTTCCGGCATATTTCAAAGGATGTTGCCATTTGGACAAATCCTTTCTTGGCTCATAATGATACCAAGATAGCACATAGAATAAAACCAAAACTTGTGTATGCCTTCTCCACCACCCATTCTCTCTCTCTCTCTCTCTCTCTCTCTCTCTCTCTCTCTCTCTCTCTCTCTCTCCTCCGTCATTCTCTCTCTCCCTTTGTCCGTATATAGATTATGTTTTACTTAAGTCAGTTTTTTTGAGAAAAAAAAAATCACATTTCTCATTTAACCTACCGGTAAATCATTTATCAGAAAGTGAAAATACAATTGAATCTATCCGAATGATGTACTTTGCTAATATTGAAATATATCCAGTCTTATAAACACCTAAATCATATAACGTAAAGAACTTTTACTTTTATAAAACCAAGATTTTTTTGTATTGTCAGCTGCAGTAACATAAATTTTTTCTAGATGATAATTTGAATTTGCAGAATTGATTTTTTTTTAAATTCGAGTTCAGCCGTTAGATAAGTACTGTCGTTTATTGAATACAAATGTATATGTATTTTTCTCGCTCTTATGAATATGCTTTTTATCTTTCCCCACCTATCTACGTATCCTCTGTAGACGGCACCGGAGGAGTTACCCCCAGTAAGTATTATTTTTAAATAGAAACCACTCCCCTTGCCTTTTGTGATGTAAAGAAAAAACATCGAGAGGAAATCTTATGACAACATTTTTTTAAAATTGATGAAACCGAATGTTGAAAATCTTAAATAATGCAGATTTTTTTTCTTAGATTTTTTATTTATAAAATTATAAGGTGTATCCAACTATAGTGAATAATACACATTCATTTTTTGAAAGGTATGTGAATAGTAATTAACAGTTACAATTTCCTCGATTTTTCCACTTGAAACTGAATGAGAAGGGTTTCATTCTAATTTGCCATTCCCTCTCTTTGAAACGATCTGTAAAAGAGCAATCCTACCCTTGTGAGAAGTTGATTTGTATGAAAAATGAAAATAGTAATAATGATAATATAAAATAATAATATTAATAGTATTAATAATGATGAGAATGATAATGATGATGATAATAATAATAATGATAATAATAATAATAATAATAATAATAATAATAATAATAATAATAATAATAATAATTATAATTATGATAATAGTAGTAGTAGTAGTAGTAGTAGTAATAATAATAATAATAATAATAATAATAATAATAATAATAATAATAATAATAATAATAATAATAATAATAATAATTATAATAATGATAATAATGATAATAATAATAATAATAATAATAATAATGATAATAATGATAATAATAATAATAATAATAATAATAATAACGATAATAATGATGATAATGATAGTGATAATACTCTATGTAATAAATAACATGATTGTTTGTTCTTACCAACAGTGCCCGAGGAAGGAGACTGTATTGATATGAATCAATATTGCCCTGACTGGGCAGCGAGTGGCGAATGTGATAGGAACCCATCCTGGATGCTTGCTAATTGTAAGCTCAGCTGTGAAGTCTGTGACCCAACTACAGGTTAGTCAATAATTTGTTGTTTTTACTTAGAAATTAGGGAATTTTTAGTTTTATTTACATCTTTATTTTCATTATCTTTACTATTATAGTGGGAATATTACCATTACCTTTTTGGACAATTTTTATGATACTGTCATTTTCATTATTGTTATCGTTAATATTACAATATTATTTCCTACGTTAGGGGGAATCCTATCAATGCGGTTTATTCCGTCACAATAGAAATTCGACATTAAGGCGAAAGCGACCGTGCGTTAAGGCGAATGATAAAAATAGGCTGGGATAAAAGGATTCCCCCTAACGCTGGAATAAGAGTTATTATTATCCTTATAATTATTATTATTAGTAGTAGTAGTAGTATTATAGTGGTACTAGTAGAAGTGATTAATATGATTAGTATGATTATTAGTTTTTATTGATATTATCATTTTTATTATTATCATCATCATTATCATCATTAGCAGCAGTATTAGCTTTTATTAAAATTTGTTGTTGTCGTAGAAATCGTATTTCTGTTTTATCGAACAATACGAAACCTAAGAATTACCTCTCCTTTTACCTTTTCTTCTATTATTTTCAGGAACTGGGGGTAAAGATGGTGAGTTTGTTCATCTTTTTGATTTATTAATTGATTTTTTTAATCATTATGATGATATAATGCAATGTGATAGGATATGGTCTACGATATATTTACACAACTAATTCTGGTGGAGAAATAACCAATAACGTTTATATTTTGAAACCATGAGCGATAACACGAACACTGCATGAAAATTAAACAATTGTCAAATGAATTTTGAATTTAATATCAGATGATTGCTTTGAAAGTAACATTAAATTGGGGAACAATCACCCCCAAAATTTAATATGCATATCGTTAGTGAAGACATGATATTGATAATAAAATTCGATGTTATCCTGCAACAAATTACTCTGTTGTCATTGTTATCATACACTGCCATAACGTGCGTCATATATTCTATATAACATCTATTTTTAAATGAAGAAATTATTGAGAAAAAAATGAAAATAAGAAGGAAAAAAAAAATCCTTATCAAGGGACTTGTGTATCTTACTACACGTTATTGATGTGTAACATCTCTTCTTTCTCATGGCTCTTTATAGACTGTGTGGACATGAACGAGAACTGTGCTTATTGGGCCAGTGTTGACGAGTGTGAACTCAACCCTTCCTGGATGTTGCCCAATTGCCCCGAGAGCTGCAATCAGTGTGACACCGTTCCACCCGCTGGTGAGCAAAAAAAAACTAGTTACTGTCATGACTGTTGAATGTGAGCCCGTGAAAGAATGAATGATTTTGGAATTGTGGATTTTAAAAGAAAAAAAAAAGTAATGTTGGGTTACGATGTGAATTAAGGTAACTATTGCAATTACAATCCCAGTATAAGCTTACGTTGATTTAGCAGTTCAATTTCATTCGTCACTTTGGTCGAGACTGGATGTATAATTATGACTTAAAATTTCACAGTCAATGACTAAATTTCACGATGATGACGACGAATACATTTCAAGATGATCAATAAAAGTTATTTGAGTCAAATTGGACTAAATATGCTGACATTCTTATAGGTCGTTCTATCCCAGCAACCAGAAAGTTTTTGATAATCAACAAATTATTATATAAAACTTTACATGAAAGTAGAGTTGAACATAAAATTAGCAGGCTCAAATACGTGAGGCATAATAATGTTTGGTATTTAGCTATATAGTACCCGGCCTAAGGCATGCTTGAAGTATGGTTGGTAATAAGTCATTGTGATACCAATTTCCTTAAAATCAATTCTCATTTTTGTTATGTTTATTAAACAGAAAACTGCAAAGATATGAATGAAAATTGTGCTGAGTGGGCAAGGTACAGGCAGTGCACCGAAAACCCAGGATACATGCTGGAGTTCTGCCCCCGCTCCTGTGGGCAATGCAGCGGTGGTGGCGTAATGGAAAGTAAGCAGAGGCTATATCCATTGTATGAGCATGATAAGAGTTGGAGATAACTTTTTTTTCTTCACTTCTTTTTCATTTTCTTCTTGTTCTGTTCGTGGCCTCCACCCTATACTCCCTCCATCAGAATTCTCCTGTTTTTTATTATACTGAATATTTTATTAACTGCTGAGAGTCAACTCATATACCTTCTAGTCTTTCGGAAGGCGCGTGGAGAATGTTTAGTCACGCAAACTTAATTCCTCTGTAAGTTGCATTGCTGAATTAAAATCAATAAGGGTATATCGTTGAGGATCACTTCAAAGTGTAAAGTATTATTTGGACTTCATTCTAAAGATGAATTGAACAAGATAAGTATTTGTATTTAATGTACACTTTCAATAAAGCATAATTATGATAAGGAATTTCCGCGGATCCACTCTCAGAGCGTTTTAAATTTAAAGCAAGCGGGCGGATTATGGGCAGGTATCGTCCCCTCTGTCCTGACTTCAGATTCAGATTCGTTTATTTTTCTCTTTTCGAATAATCATGCAAACAAACGTACGAATGATAGTGCAAATAAACGAAAATACATTTCTGATGAGATTACGCGGCACCTTCTGTATATCAGTTTCTGGATTAATATTGCTATATCGCCTCTTGGAAGCCAGAAGGGCACTAACCCTGCATGACTGTATGTATGTGATAAATGATATTAACCATTTCATGACAGGAATTATTTAAAGGCTAAATTGATCACATTTCGTTCTTCAAATTGGCAACAATAATATTTTTCTTTTAGTGCTACATGGTTCTAACAAAATGCAATGTCTTTGAAAATAATATACATCATTAGAAACTTAGTCGAAAAGTTGAAAAAATTGCCAATTTTGATAAAAAAATAGTGATTTTGAACCTCTCAATGTGTTGCCAATTTAAGGATTATGAAGCTTATTCTCCTTTTTGAAATTCCTGGCATCAAACGCAATGTGGTCATGCAACAAAAATGGACACAATGTGTGTAGAAATTTTTGTTTTTTCTACTCCTGCATCTGGTTATTTTTTAGAGCTCTGAATCAAAAGTTATTGAGCCAAACCACAAAATGTGGTCAATTGTCTTGCAAGGGTTAACGCCCTTCTAGGTCTGAGCAGACGATGTATACATATCTTAATCATCTTCTCGATCACTGAAGTATTTATTTATGCTTTATATTTGTTATTATTATTATTTTTTCATTTCATTTTTTTTTTTTACAGCTTGCGAGGATTACCACGAAAACTGTGAGTACTGGGCAAACAACGACCAATGTCAGTTGAATCCTGGATTCATGAATTACGAGTGCAGGAAGAGCTGTTCACTCTGTGCGGCTAGCTCCCCTCTCGAGCTGTTGCCTTCAAGTAAGATCATTAGCCATTGATTTGATAAGCCCGTTAATTTAGTAACCCTTTGAATAATATCTTTCATTAAAGACATACCCTGCATCTTTTCGTCTTGCACCCATCAGAGTCAAACACATTCGAAATCGAAAAATGAGAACAGAACTAAGTGTCTTTTCTTGTGCTTTACACTGGTGAATGCGAGCTCTATATTGTGTCTTTATGTCAAATTGTCTTAGCTTGTAGCATATAAAGTGATCTCTAAATGTAAAAATGGATCGTCTTGAATTGAATTCAAAGTACATTATAAACAAATTCTATTATAAATCAACCCCCCCCCCCCCCCCCCACTCCCATGGGGGCAGACTGGGACTAGAAATTGGCCCGGGAATATAGGTGCCTTAAGCCCATCTTCTTTTTGATCAACTGGCTTTCCGACCACAAAGCAACTGCCCCTCAATGGTGTTTTTTTGTGTGTGGTTTTTTTTGTGTTTTTTTTTTCGGGGGAGGGGGTGATAAAAATGTCTCACCATAGATTCACTCTTAATGAAACTAACAGTTTGCTAAAGAATATTTACTGTCACGCACACATGAAAAGAAAAGGCCACATATAAGTGCAAAACATTCAATTTCTAGCAAATTACTGTCAGCTCCTATAATTATCTGACCATAATTTTCATCCTTTATCTTCTCTTCTCCTACAGTCCAATGCCAAGACACCAGTGGTTACTGTCCTATCTATGCTGAGGATGGGATGTGCGACACGAAGCCCGAATACATGGGTCTTGTCTGCCCCGATACCTGCCGCGTGTGCCCGGGCAAGATTTACGGCACCGATAATGGAGCCAGCGAAGTCCGAACCTTCTCGGGTCTTCTTGGCGTCCTCGTAATCTCCCTCCTAGCTCGTAGATTGGCTCTGTAAGATTCTGATCCCAAGCCTGAAAGATATTAGAATTTCAGTTCCAGTAAAGTAAGGTTCATAACCAATTATGTCCGCAATTTCATTTTCATTTTCATTTCATTTATTTCCACTTCCAACAAATTAAATGCACAGTTCTTCATCGTAATTACAATTATTGGTTACAGTACATAACCAATTGTAAAGTATATAGGTTAAGTTCTATTTTTGATTCAGTGTTATATAGCATGGCAAGGGATAGGGCTGCTGAAGTGAGTCTTTTACAGCAATATTATTTCATTATATTTAAATTTCATTATATTTAAACTTCATTTTAGCACATTAAGTAGGAAAATGATGATGTAAAGAAGACAGATATTTCCGTGACTTTTAATCTCGTATTGGCTCAGTCTTGAATATCCATCATTTGGAAAAAAAACAACAAACAAACAAAAAAAAACTACTGATTCGAGACATCTAGAAAACTGTGTCTCGTTTTATTTATTTTTTCTAGCTCTGAGTCGGACTTCAAACAAAATGTTATCATATCATCATTTCTAATCGATTGTTTCCAATTTCAAATCATATCAAAGGTTTTGTTTTATTAAGCTGGTATTTTCTCTCATGACTCTAAGATATTTATTTATCTATTTATTCCACTTATGTTGCTTTTTTCTTTTTACATAATGCATGTGATCTATTGTATGTTGTAAATAGCAGTACTTTATTCTAACTTATTAAGGTGAAATATTAGATTACATGCTCTCTTTCTACTACAGACGTACAGCATAATGATTATGATTATGAAGAATTACAACAGTACAAATCCTATTTCAAATTAAAGTACTTTAGCAAAGTTGAAATGATGAGCCTATAATATATATTTGTATTATTGTATCGTGAATATTATTTACTGATTGATAAAGATCGCGTTGCAAGAAAATCTATACGTGTGTGTGAACTTTCTGCATGTTTAAAGTAAAAGAATGATGTACATCTATTTCTGATAATTATCTCGAAGTTACAACTCTGGAGTAGTGCCAACCAATTTTATAGATTGTGCTGGACACAATATAATGTGATTGTTTTTCTCTTCTTACATTATATAAGACTCTTCGTTACATTTTTTAATAAAAGTATTATTAAAATATATTTCCTCTACAGTTTCCTGGATATTGTAAATAACGAATTCTTTTAATGAAATGGTATGGTATGCGTGTCAAGTTGGGTGTTATGCATAGCAGCTCTTGAGT
The DNA here is from genome assembly GCA_025618425.1 of Heliocidaris tuberculata. Lineage (NCBI taxonomy): Eukaryota > Metazoa > Echinodermata > Echinoidea > Camarodonta > Echinometridae > Heliocidaris > Heliocidaris tuberculata. Next base: position 23,866,778 of record CM046845.1, read on the forward strand.
AGGAATAGTTCTTGCGACAGTGAGGTGGTGATAATGGTAATAATAATGATGGTGATGATAATGATGAATGACTTTGACATGACTTTGTGATGATGGTGTGATGAAAATGATAATGTTTGTTATGAAAATGGGGACGGTGACAACAGAAGCGATATTGAGCTACCATTTTGTATAATATTAAAAGCCAAGTTACTCTTTAAGAAAATCGAGTGATCACTGATGTCACTCTCAGGGGGAGTGAAAATAGAGCGAAAATAGAGAGAGAAATTCACTTTTTTTTAAAGCACTCTATACTATCACTCCTAAACAAGTGATCACTCAGCTGGTGCTCCCAAGGGGTTAGGGCTGAGGGATTTTTTCCCCTGTAACACTAAAACGTTTTCCATGTTTACTTCGCATTAGGAGAAACGGATTGGCCGTTTCGAGTTCCCGCCCTTAAAGCTCATGTAGAGTATTGGTAGCAAAAAGGAAATTGAAAAGAAACATGTTAAATATAGTCTCATGTTGTTCTCCTTGTATCTGTAAGAGATCATTCGGTATTCCATCTATGATTTCTGGTGAATTTCAGTGTAAATATCTGTAAGGAATGCTTGATCACTGCCATTATGCTAGGACCCTTCAACCCCGACGGCTCCCCGCACAGCAATCTTGGGGCTTCGCATAGAGACAGCGTGTGTGCACTGTGTGTAGCTGCTCATCATTGGTTTTACACGTGTGTGTACAATGTATAGCACATGCTGCCTTTGTTGGGATTTTACGTGCCTGTCCCGGCACATAAATTAGTTTTTGCCTCTTATTTGTTTAATATTAAACTTTAGGAGGCGAAATCTTCACAGTGTCTTAGTATTGCTAGTATCTTGCTATTTATCAACAAAAACTGAAGAAATCTGTATAACAGTTTTTGAGGGCTTACCAAAACTTTACAAGACCTTTAAATCCGCCTATGATCTTTTAGCACTTTAGACTAATTAGTTGTAAAGGCAAATTTCGATGTATAGACACGAGGCAAGGTTGCCCTATGGAAGTAACCCCCCCCCCCGAAAAAACCCATAAGTATGCCCTACAGCGATGTCAATCTATAAAGTCAGAAGACGATTTATAACCCACCAATTTTGAGAAGCTATCGTAGAGTATAGAAGAATAAAGAAATGGGACAATGATAGCTATGTTGTGGATAAACTTCTTGTTGAAGCACCCATCCTGGCCATCCATCTCTAGACTCTATAATAGGCCTATAGAGAAAGGCGGTTCCGTCCCATCACCATCATCAAATACGCTTGTTCTCTCCTCCTCTTCCTCCTCCTCCTTTGACTGGGCTGACGAAGAACGTTTTATGAATATTCAATTTCATCTCATAAATATTCATAAGCAGATGGTGTGTATGGTGTATGGAATTTTTTTAAGAAGCCCTCTACTGGCTCTTTTTACACGAATAGAGACAAGAGAAAGGTACGATACATGATTTAAAACTGCAATATTTTATCCGTAGAGTCTGTAAGGGTTTCTATATCAGTGTTTCATATAGATCCTCAAAGCATTGATCAGACAGAGATATAGCTTAGATTAGAAAGAGAAAAATTACCGGGAGACCCACGTACTAGTTTTCATGTCATGCTAATCATGGCATAACCCACTCACACTTATGCTGGGTTATGCGAGGTTATTGGAGATAACCTCGTGGGCATAACCCACTTATACATGTACAAGCTTATCTGAAGATAACCTTGTACTCCAGACTAGCTTTTACAGGTGAATAGGCTTCAGTAGCTTTTGTGTGTATCAGCAAGCCTTTTTCACATGAGAGGAAAATAATTATTTAAAATTTCACTTTCAATTCCGAATCCCCAAATTTGTGGCACAGTAACTAGTAGTAGTAAGAGTTGACTTGAAGAGTCCCTGAATCAGGTAATCTAGCAAATTTAAGAAAATTAAATCTTGCTTAGAGCAAATTTGTTGTCTGTTTGTGACTGCTGCAACAGTCACTCATACACATACGAGGTTATCGTCATCGTAAGTGAATGTTGGACACAGTCCCACATAGGCAAGGGCCTATAGATGAGTGGGCATAACCTAGACCAAAAATTTTGTCTCTCGTCACTTGTACAAGCTTATCTGGAGATGTACTCCAGACTAGCTTTAAGTTTTATGGGTGAATAGGCTTCAGTAGCCTTTGTGTGTATCAGCAGGCCTTTTTCCAGTCTAGATGAGAGGAAAATAATTAACAAGTTAGGCCTATTCCACTCACGGGACCATCACTATATGGGGCTGTGTCAATTTTGGCCTGTCACGACCTCTAAGTTGAAGAGGTAAAAGCACCAATATAATCGGCAACATTTTGAGAAAAAAATACTTCCTTCTACATTTTAGAATGATAGAATATCTAATTTCATGCCAGATCCTTTGATAGGATCTTTATCATCTTGATCAAGTGAAATTTTCAGGCTGTTTTTGGACGGTGATCTTGCTCCTCTCCTGCACACATATGGGCAAGATATCACACACTTGCCTATGCTATGGGAGGCAATTGCTCACAGTATGAAGGTACCGAGTGCGAGGTTATCTCCAATAACCTCGCATAAGTGTGAGCGGCCTATTCCACACTTATTATCTCCAATAACCTCGCATAAGTGTGAGTGGGCCTATTCAAAATTTCACTTTCAATTCTGAATCCCCAAATTTGTGCAGAGTAAGAGTTGAAGAGTCCCTGAATCGGGTAATCTAGCAAATTTAAGAAAATTAAATCTTACTCGACCCCAAAAGTGGTAGGTATGTGCCGCTGGCAAGACAGAAAAGGGGGGTTTCGGAACTAGCGTATCATGAGAAGGATGGTCTTCGATCTTCAGAACTACTAACATTTTGGAAAAGGCAGTGGATACAGTCACACGCATGTGGCCGTATGGTAGAAACACACGCATGTGGCTGTATACACTGCCTTTGGAAAAAGGGGGTCTTTGGAACTAGATTACAATATAAATATGATGCTACGGAACTAGTTCCCACAAGCTCCCATTAGCTAAACACGCTGTGTGTCATGGCAAGTCTATGGTGTGTGTATTCATATAAGCGTGGTTCATTCGCATGCATGCGCTCAGCATGAATGAAAACTGAATTCCCTGGGGTGGATTGGAAGCAATGGGGAAAGCCCAGAGGAATTAAAGTGTACCAATCACCTGAAAAAATGATTTGTGTACAGCTACAGAACTTTGTCTGGTATTCTATAGGTCAACAGTTAACAGAGTATGAAGAAAATAAAGGAAACATGAAAATGCTCACGCGGAACCGAACTCAGATTTTTAAACTTTTTACTTTGCCGAGCGTGTACAGGTGCGTCGAGTAGTCTACTCATGAGTTGCTTTTACGCTTATAGGGAGTGTATTTAAAATTGCAATATCTCTTTATAGAATTAATATTTGAAACCCATATTTTGAATATAGTATAACGACATGCAACCTCTAACATACAGAGCAAAATTATTTTTGGGGATTGGTACCCTTTAAGCACCTAGAATGAAACTTGTCTTCAACTTTTCACCAAAAATGTTATTCTTCGGAACGGGCTGGGGCGGGCCATGATGGCCGGAAGGATGGAATGAAAAAAAAAAAATGGTGCTTTGGAACGGTTTTCTCTTCATCTTTTTCTCAACAAGGAAAAAATGGTATACTTTGGAACAGAAATTTGAGTGTAAAAATGGGGGTCTTCTGGGCAGCACGTACCCACCGCACACTATATACTGAGTGCCCCCTCCGCCCCCGGGTTTAAATACATTCTTCTCTGACTAACATTAACCTTTGCAGTTATAAAAAAGGTTTATAGGGTGACAAATTTGTGTAGTGAGTAGTGTTTAAGTAGATCAAGAAGAATTTTATGAAAGGTAGGTCTATAGGGTCAAATGACAAATATAATGCATGATTATAGAATACTTATACCCCTTTTTTAAAGTGTACCAATCACCTGAAAAATAATTTGTGTACAGCTAGAAAGTATAAAATCAATCTCGAAGAACTTTATCTGGTATTCTATCGGTCAACAGTTAAGGAGTATGAAGGAAAAAAAGGGATAACATGAAAATGCTCACACGGAACCGAACTCCGAGTTTAGTCCCGCGCGAGCCCTTACGTTGGCAAGCGCGTACGGGTGCGTCGAGTAGTCTAATCACGAGTTGGTTTTATGCTTATAGAGAGTGTAATTAAAATTGCAATATCTCTTTATAGAATAATATTTGAAGCCCATATTTTGAATATAGTATAACAACACGGATCCCCTAACATACAGAGCAAAATATTTTTTGGTGATTGGTACCCTTTAAGGTTCATTCTTCTTTGGTTGGCAAAGCCATAGGATGATCAAGACGGAAAGATTTTTAAAAACTCATGTTCAGAAAATTGAATGCAGAGTTGATGTTTATCACTTCTTCTTCATAATGTCATCATGTAGGAAAGTCAAAGTCCCAAGACATTACTCTTTCAGATGAGACATCATGGCTACAACCTTGCACCATCATCATCTCCTTCGTATCCATCGGCTGTTGCAGAACACGAGCAGCATCCAGAGAGCAATGTCATCCCTGCCTCCAAGGAGAAAAAAAAATCTGAGTGAGAAAAAGCTGGTGTGTATCTTAAATTTTGATCTTGTACACAATATTGCAAGTGAAACAGGGAAGACTAATATTTGCATCATGATTTTCAGGCAAACCTGACTCAAGTGAAGTTTATGAAGGAATGAATTTTGGATCAAATGTTCATGTACAAGCTTATTTTGATATGAAAAGTAAACTTTAAGAAGGAGTGTTAGAATTGCTTTAACTTAACAATTTTTTTTTAAACCAATCCCTCATCATATTTGAAACATATTCCATCACAGCTGTGTCAGGGGAGAGCTCTTGATCTTACCTTAGTGCAATGTGAACCTAACTGTAACTTCATGCATAAGGACAGTTTAATCCATTAATCTAATAATGATAGAAGCAAACAAACTCTGCGTCATACAGGCCCTGTTTTATGGAATTTACTAGACTCATCCTCATTTAACTTACAACATAATAATTCATTTAAAAGACAATACAAGAATCATCTATTAACTTTCTATTAAATTTTGTGATTTTTGCTGTCGCTTTTTTTTTATTGTATCTATTGCTTTATTGACAATTTTGATTTTATATCATTTTGGTATATGCATTTTACAAGCCATGTCTTGGCTTTTCGCGTACACCAGTTTCCGATCAATTACTGTCTTTTTTATTGTTTTGTTTTGTTTTTTTGTTGTTTTTTTTCCTTTTGATTGTTTCCCCTTAATGTTATATTGTACACATCCGCTGATTTTTACGTGTTTTGGGCTGTTATATCGAATGTTACCTTGTATTTTTATGTTTGAATTGAATTGGAAATAAATCTTATCTTATCTTATCTTATTAAACTAACATTACAGGATTCAGAAAACAATATGTATTTGTCAGAAGGTTCAAAATATTTTTGGTCTTGTGGATCTTCAGGGACCTTAAGCCACATAGGCCTTTAATCACCTGGCATACATCATTGCCATGGGGATTACCTGTTTCAAAATGTGACCAGGCACCACAAAACCACCAGATATGAAATTTTAGTTAAGGTCTGATTCTGAAAGATTCTCAGCTTTAGAATTATATATAACTCATAAGCACTGGATGTTCCTAACTCACTGTACAAAGAGTAGAATGCACAGTCCCTCAGAATGTTACTTCTGAGATTGAAGCACTCTGACTTGCAAGGTGTTGTGCTAAGGTGACAAAAGGAGGATTAGAACTCAATGAAAATTTCTATGAAGGGATTTTCAGATTGTCCTAAAACTTGGCATACTAACTGAGCATATCCTGTTCATCATAGTGCACAAGTATCAATGCAAGAACTTACTCTGTTAAAAGTTATGGGAGATCGAAATGAGACAAGTATTCAGGGTCGTAAAAAAGAAAAGTAATACAACAAAATCCAGAGAAGACACACAAAAGTCTAATAAAAAACTGTCAAAATACCACTTTTATTATTATTATTATTATTAAGTATTTGGCGTCACCTGTGCCTGGGAGGGGAAAAGCGAACTGAATCACTGTAACCCTCGGGTCTCTCCTCCCGATATAACTGATTGGGATGTGCAGGTGTACCACTACACCGGGGTTTCCCCCTACTCTTATTCGAGGAGTGCAGTGGGTTCTTAACGTGCAAAGGTGGTGACTTTCCTCTACACGGGGCCTCCAGTTAACGTCCTATCCGAGGGACGGAGTGTTTTCCACTGTAACATAGCCTGCGTCTATGAAACAAGGGAGGGGCGCGTTAACACACAACGCAGGCTTCAGTCATCCGCCCGGGGTGGATTCGAACCCACGATCTTTGGTTCGACAGGCAGACGCTTTACCGACTGAGCCAGCTCGATTGTTTGGTGCCTCCAAATTTTTAAATTACTTAGAAAAAGTATACTCTTTCAGGAAATACCTAAAACTAAAATTTGACCATGCCAACCCAAGACACATTGATTGAGCTCTAACTGGAAACCACACAGTGCGACTTTTTGGTTGTTTTGTGGTGCCTGGTCACAAATGTGCTCTTGTCAAATAAAGTGGGAATTATTTTCATTGAACTGACTTTTTCCTCTTCTCTCGAATCATGGCAGTCCAAGCATTTTGTTGACTGGAGGCGGGTACGAGTAGTTGGAGGTAAAGGAGGGGATGGATGCGTATCTGTACGTAGGGAAGCTCACGTAGAGTTTGGAGGCCCTGACGGTGGAGATGGCGGTAATGGAGGCCATGTCATTCTTGAAAGTAAGTATATATATTTCCCAGACTGTAAAATCAGTCTATTTCATGCAGAGATATGCTCCAGACCAAGTCTGTCTTTGCTAAAACCCTCTGTAATGGAGGCCATGTCATTCTTGAAAGTAAGTATATATATTTCCCAGACTGTAAAATCAGTCTTATTTCATGCAGAGATATGCTCCAGACCAAGTCTGTCTTTGCTAAAACCCTCTGTTAGAGTAGGGGGGAAAAAAATGTATGAAAACAAAACAAAAATGCAGGGACATCACTAGAGAGGAGATGTGGGGTGTGGTACCACCCATCCCCCCCCCCCCCCCACCTATTCAATCTTTTCTCTTGGCATATTTGGAACATTTTTTAGCCTTTTCAGCACCTTATAATAATTGAAAAAAATCTAGCTAAGTTGTCACCAAATTTGGTCTAAACTCATCCCCACCCAATTTACAATTGTGCAGCTATGCTCCTGCAACAGTATTTCTGAAAATGGAAATGACATAGTAATGTTCCTGTCACTGTAGTAAGTTGTTGTGAAAGACAGGTGGCCTTTATCTGGAAAAAATCACCACTGTAGCACAAGATATTTTTTTACTGAAAAGAACCCGTGTTGTTTCTTCTCTCTCCTAGGTGATCAGAGTGTAAAGTCACTAGAACGTGTCCTTCCGCTGTATCGAGGAGAGGCAGGAGGAAAAGGGAGGAGTCAAAATCGTCATGGACGAAACGGCAAACACACCGTTGTGAAGGTGATTTGCTTTTATTTGTTTGCTTTCTATTCGTTTGTTTATTTCTTTTATCCAGTAATGGCAAGTTGAAGGGGAAAAGACAAAGCATGCAGTTTTAGAGAATTCAGAGTTTTAGTTCATTGGCCTTTATCATGTAAAAACCTTTTGTGAGAATGGTAAATAGTATTGATTGCAGTTGGATAAGACATTTTCAGAAAATCAAAATGACTTGTCACTTGCATAATGTAGCATAAGACTGCCTAAGCCTAAACACAAACTGATATGATATATTGATGTTCTGCTGTTTGTACTAGGTCCCCCTTGGTACTCTAGTGAAAGAAAATGGTGTCATCATCAGGGACTTAGAAGATGAACATGATGTGGTAAGTTTCTTCTGCCTTTTTAAAAAAACTCTATCAGTTTACTTTTAGTCAGTGTCTGAAATGATGCCTTTTTTCAGCAACAACATGAAAATTGTATTTTCAGTATCAAGTTACATACAACTCAATTCAAAGATCTTGTTTCATCTATTGGAATAAAGCATAATACATCTTGATATCAATATAAAGTCAATCAATTAACAGCTGCGACAATGGAATTGATGTGGATATCCTCATGGTACTTTCAGGTTGGATACAGACCTATTGATTTTTCAGAACACTAGTCCTCAATCCACCATAACTAGAGGCTTTTAAAAAGTTCTTCAGTAGAATATGTACAAAGTCGATTTCGTGACTATAGCAGTGAATATATAGGAATAAAGTTATGTTTAGCATTCTTTAAAGTTCTCTGATTAAGGTAGACAGTAGTTAAACCAACCTGATGTTTATAGAATTTCTTGAAACATTTAGAAGGTTGCTATTTCCATTCAATTAATTGAGTTAATCTTTTATTGTTGTTTCAGTTTATGCTAGCAGCTGGTGGTGAGGGAGGGCGTGGCAATCGCTCTTTTATGACGGCCCAGCATAAGACCCCCATGATGGCTACATGTGGAACCTCAGGAGAGGAACGGTTACTCAACCTTGAGCTAAGGACCATGGCTCATGTGGGATTAGTTAGTATTTTTTTTTAATTGATGGATAGATATCATATATATATATATACAGTAGGACCTCGTTATAAAGAACACTGTTACAACAAACTCAGGTTATAGCATGCAAGGTAATTTTACTAGTCCCATCTCTTTGTATTTTTTTTAGCACTGATGTAACAAGGTTTCAATATAAAGGTAATTTCATTGGTCCCAAGGAGTTTGTTCAAATTAGATTCCGCTGTATTATATTTCCAGGAACAAAGATATATGCCAGATAACAATTCATGTAGAAAAGAAGATGGGAAAGACCTCTAACTAACCTAAGGATAACCAAAAGAAGAAATGTTTGTGATTATGATGAAGGCCCTTGCCATTATAGATGGTTTATGTACATTTACAAAATACATTGATATAAGCTTTGTTGAAGAATTTATCAAGAATATATGGGTGAACCTGTAGATCATTTGTTGTAGTTACTGTTCATTGATATCTAATCATACTGTCTATAGCCAAGCAAAACCCTGAAGGGAAAAAAAAACATGCATAATTTTTTACAAACTGAATTCATTACAATGTAGGTAAATATACCTGCTGGGGTGAGAATTTGAATGGAATACATTTTCTTGATAGAGATGATAGAATATTCATTTTCTGTAACCCATTGATACCATGATAGATGATAATATTTTGTTATGACCTGCAGATTGGTTTCCCCAATGCTGGCAAGTCCACCCTCCTCAGGGCGCTGTCCAGAGCAAGGCCTGCGGTGGCAGCATACCCATTTACCACACTCAACCCACACGTTGGCATGGTCATGTATGATGATATGGAACAAGTTGCAGGTAAGCTTACGCGTTGAATTGTAGCGATGAAAAAAGTTGTAGGTCTTGCATCATCTGACATGAATGGAACACTACATGCACTCCTCAGTTGACAAAAAATATAGCGCCATTGGGTGATGTTATGATCTATTGTAGATATCACAATTGACATAATGTCGCCCTCTGTAGGCACATTGTATATATGCCTCACTTTATGAATGCCATCTAATAAGATCACCATGGAATTTCAAACTCTCCTGAAATCGCCTGGTGTTGCCTTTAATATTAGCGTAGTACAATGATATGCATTCTGCAAAGTAAATGGGTTCAACAGTCAGAATAGAATGTGAATAGAAGTATGCATTTACATTATGACTGTCAAAAATTTCTTAGGTATAGTCATAAACTACTTTCCATGTTATTAAAAGTGTATGTCCATGTTATTAATGATACAGAAACCAATAAATGAGAATCAAATTAATCTTGTACATATTTTCATAGAATGAAAAGAAATGATGCAAGTGTGTTAGAACGATATGCTGAAAGTGTGTGAGTGGAAGAAAGGAGTTACGTGATGTACATTAAATTCCACTGAATAAAAAGGCATTTTAATCACACAATTAGATGCGAAAAGTTTTTTTTAAATGATTAATTTTATTTCATCCCGTGAGAGCATGGACCTGTTAAAGGTAAATATCTGCAAAAAATAAAATAGATTAATTGATTAAACTTCCATGTATAATGATAATGATAATGATACATAAAAGGATTATTCAATCATTGTTGAACAGCAATGTTAAACATTCTTGTAGATGACATTCATGGGTTTCCTGAATTTTGTCACAATCTTCTGTTCTGGTAAGGGTATATAAGTGAGGACAGTCACTCTCACAACATCCCTCTCTCTGTTTATAGTTGCAGACATTCCTGGTCTAATCAGAGGGGCCCACCAGAATCGGGGCCTAGGCCACTCTTTTCTGCGTCACATCGAGCGATGTCGCTGCCTTCTTTATGTCATCGACCTATCCATCAAGGAACCCTGGTCGCAGCTGTCCGATCTCCGCTACGAACTGGAACAGTACCAGCCGGGTCTGTCAGAGAGACCTCATGCAATTGTTGGGAACAAGATGGATCTCGAGGAGTCCAGGACCAACTTGATAGAATTCCAGGACAGGATCAAATTACCTGTAATAGCCATCTCGGCACAACTGAGCAGAAATATTGAACCTTTGAAGGAGCACATAAGAAAGTTGTATGATCAGGACACTAGTCAAAAGTGCAAGGTCAACCAACCTCAAGATGAAAGAACAGTGAAGACCCCTGTAAATAGAATTTTATGACATCAACAACATATTTCGATGAATTTTCTTGAACAACTCATGCAATATTACCCATTTCAAATACTAATGAGTTCAGAATCTAAATTCTTCCTTAGACATTGATGAAAGTGGCTGTATATGTGTAAGGAAATAACTTCATGATGTAATAGCTACATTTCTATCTTGCGCATATCCATCCCACGGGATGCTCAAGGCTCCAAAAAAGTGCTATAGCCAAGCTGTCGAGGAATTACTTCCTACCAGGTATCCACTTACTATACCTGGGTGGAGAGAGGCAAATGTGGATTAATGTCTGGCCAAATGACATTAGTGCTGTGGCTAGGACTCCATCTGGATCACAAGGTACAGGGTTCGAGTCTCAGACACATCAACTTGTGTCCTTTGGCAAGACATTAAAGGGATTTGGTAACTTTGTGGAGGCTTGATTTAATAAATTGTTGAATTTTGATATCTGTCTTGTATAATAATGTTCAGAAGGATAAATAAATAGCCAGGCATAGAAAGGTTTCCAAATATATAATGCTATTATTAAGATATCTATGACTGAATACTCCCTAGTCTAACACTGAGTCTATGGGGGAAAGGAGTCTGGCCTTTCCAGTCACTTGCATATGTTTACTTTTGTGAAGCATATGATGATTTTGAAGTGCTTTTTTTTTTCCTGGGCTTCATTTTTACACCATATTACATACACTAATAGCATGTAAGGCCAGGCAGCTCAGATTTTATCAAGCCTCTACAAAGTTACCAAATCACTTTAATCTGTATTTGCAACCCTAAACCCAGGTGGGATTAAATGGGATCAGCAGCCATGCTAAAGCTGGGGTAATAATACTCGAGAGTGGGAGCCCACCATCATTTATCATATATTTCATCATTAATCTCTAGTTCCACCATGTTAAAATCATTAAAATAAACCGATCAAAGTAAAATTTCAATCCATGGTAACACAACTTTCTGTGTATTCTATGAATAAATTCAAGTGCACACATTACCTATAGCATTTAGTGTTGTATACTTTCTTTTGTTTTTACTTGATTTGCATTTTGTCACTGTCCTGCCGCCGCCACCACCCCCACCCCCCCCCCCCCCCTCCTCCTAATCCTAAATTCTTCTACATTAAATGGAGATACACTCATTCTTCTCTTGAGGTACATTATTTCACTTCTTTTATGTTTTTGCATGAATGCCTTGATTGAAGTTCATCGAGAGTGAGGTGCATTGAGAGGGGGTGCAGTGTGAGAGATAAAAGATGCATTTACATTGAGAAAGACAGTTGGAGGAGAGGGGTTAAAGATTGAAATTAAGACATGATGTCTTGCCAAGTGGAGGAGGCCTGGTACCAGAATCTGTAAAGTATCATAATTTGTAAATACCCAAGAGAGTAGAATATTACTCTACTTTCAACATGACTACTTTTCAAGAACTTTCTAGGAAGGCTGAATGCTAGATCAAATCAGCATTCTTGATTCTAGCCCATTATTGTTCGGGGGGGGGGGGGGGGAGCAAATTGCTACATTCTGAAGAAAAAAAAGAAACGTTGGGACCATTGACTTTTATTGCTGGTTCATTTCCTTTGGGTCACACTTGACCGAAAACGATTTTCAATTGAAGGTACACCCTACAGTGTTGTGTAAACCTTTGAGGACTGGACCTTTAATGAAATATATCATTATCATTATCGCTATTGCTCAAGTGAGACCTACGCTTTTTGATTTGGGGGGGGGGGGGGTGGAGGGGGTGGAGGGAGGCACTGGAATATTTCAGAAGGGGTAGGGCCTATGTGCCTCCAGTCTCCCAACTCACACTCGTGAATCGACCCTCTGTGTTTGGGGGCGCTATGTTTGAAAAAGGAAATAAGTATAACAAAACAGAATAAAACACAGCAAAAAAACAAAAAAACAAAGAACATACAAACAAACGGATGTCTTCTATATCGGTCAAACAAACAAACAAACAAAATCATAATTATGAATACTGCCATCTACGATAACAAGACGGATAGTCAACAAGAAAAGATGGCCACTACTCCGCGTGATCGAAGTGCCGCTGGCTGGCCCAGAGGAAGGTCTGTTTCAGACCCAAACAATCACAAATCTTCAGCTGGAGTACAACGTGATAGGACAGCTATTCTGTAAGTATTATAATTGATTTAGAAATTGTGAATTAGTCTGTTTCCCTTTTTTCTGCAGGTCTATCGGAACCGTTGAACGAAACTCGAAAGTGATTAGAATTTTGTGTACAAAGTGAGCGTGTCTGTATGAGGTGGCTGATTTCGGTCAGGAATGTATGTGAATGCATGTTGTTGATTTTGTTATGCGGTGACCAAATGTTACTCCCATTTTAAAGTATCTGGTAATTGTTTTATAGTCTAATCCATAATTTATCACGTCCAGTGGTGCATTATATAATCAAATTTAAGATCTAGGTCTAGACACAAAAATACAGTACAGTAGCCATACGACCCAGCCATATATAGACCTAAGTGCTTGCATGCTCAGATGCTGTTTTATAAAAATTTAATTTTAAAATATGAATCAGATTAGACTTTAGTCTAGAGTCTAACTTTTAGACTCAAAATATTTTATCATGAGTATGTCATTTGAACATCAAGCCAATCTCCCCAAGGCCCAAGGGGCCCAATGTCATATAACCTTGTTCATTGGATAAGTGCCTAGGGTCTACTCTAGGGCCTAGGCCCACTCACATGACTCACACTTATGTTATGCGAGGTTATTGGAGATAACCTCGCAATCTGTACCTTCATACGTGAGCAATTGCCTCCCATAGGAAGTGTGTGATATCTTGCACATACGTGTGCGGCAGAGGAGTAATATCACCGACCAAAAACAGCCTAAAAATTTCACTTGATCAAGGTGATACGGATCCTATCAAAGGATCTGGCATGAAATTAGATATTCTATCATTCTAAAATGTAGAAGGAAGTATTTTCTCAAAATTTTGCCGTGAGTGGCCTAGGCCCTACGTCTACAGAGGGACAATAAACAAAAAATTAAGTCGGCAAGATTCATCCATTTCTATGTAAAGTCACTTATACATGTACAAGCTTATCTGAAGATAACCTTGTACTCCAGACTAGCTTTTATGGGTGAATAGGCTTCAATAGCTTTTGTGTGTATCAGCAGACCTTTTTCCAGGGTAGATCATTCATACATGAGAGGAAAATAATTATTTAAAATTTCACTTTCAATTCTGAATCCCCTAATTTGTGGCACAGTAAGAGTTGAGGAGTCCATGAATTAGGTAATAAGCAAATTTAAGAAAATTAAATCTTGCTTAGAGCAATTTTGTTGTGTGTTTTTGACTGCTGCAGCAGTGAATGTTGGACACAGTCCCACATAGGCAAGGGCCCATGAGTGATGTAGAATCTACGTCAAACCTTGCAAACCACCTTCGGCTTCAGAGTTTGCTAAAATCGTCCTCTTCATCCCATCCGACCACTTCAATGATCGGATCATGAGAAATGTGAAAAAAAAATTCATTTTAAGGCGGCAACGATGTGGCTTTAATCTAGACCTACTTACCGTTCACGTGTAGCTTTTGCTGTGCCTGTGTGATGAGCATTACAAAGACGGTGAGATTGGCAAGGAATGTGCTGTAGATGAACAAGGCAGTGCGACACTGAGCTGTTGAAGTGTTCAGTCATCTGACGCCGTATACTAAATTTAATTGTGCTTATATCTCGCAAGAGCCAAGAAAATTATTATCTACTAAACCTAAAACTTTTAGTAAAAACTGCCAAGAGCCATATCCATCATCCAAATTTGATAATTTTCTTCTTTTGATTTTTGGGCCCTGAAATTAACAGTGTCGATTTGATTATGTCAATTTGGCATCAAGAGCAGTTGGAATAGCAGCAATATTTAAGGTGTCGCTTGGTTGCCTGTTGACTGCTTCAGGATTTGTTTTCGGTTTGTTTTCATCTCTGCTCTTGTTTGCTGTGGCTGTTGGTGGCTGCTGTTGGCTGCTTTTAGTAGGACCGGATCTAACGGTTAGCAATGCTATTTCACAATTTATATGAACTAGTAGACCCTACACAATCGAAGAAAAAAAACTTTTGGAGGCAGTGAGTAGTTTACAATCAACAGATGATTTTTTAAATGATAATGCACCAAAGAAAAAGCCGTTGCATTGAATGCAAGTCAAATAGTTTCATGATCAGATCAATTTTATTTCAACTTTTTTTTTCTCTCTCCAGATTGTGTGACACTGAGAACTTTAATATTTCGTTTTCCTATTTGATAGAAGATCTAATTTGATCCTTTTACTTCAGGTATCCTTTGACAAACTACACATTTGGAACCAAAGAGCCCCTGTATGAGAAAGACTCCAGCGTACCAGCCAGGTTTCAGCGGATGAGAGATGAATTTGCGAAGATGGGCACAAGGCGGTCAGTAGAGGGAGTCCTTATCGTTCATGAACATGATCTCCCTCATGTTCTGTTGCTACAGTTGGGCACAACATTCTTCAAATTGTAAGTAACTTTTCTACTTGATTTATTGTCTTAACTGATTCAGTTGTGAATTTGGTGCTTTGGAGCATTTTTAGTTGGGCTTGTGGAAACAAACATATATGTAGCACCCTGAGTGACCATTTACAGGGAGATTACCATATCTCTAAATGGTATTTCAGCATCAAAATGGTCAGCATCAAAATGGTCTAAGACAGCAATGTAAATTGATATCTTGAAAATATGTAAAAATGGATTCATTTACTTGTATGTATTTGTCAGGCCAGTCAAATACCCTTTCTATTGTATGCAAAACCTTGCTTTCACATTCCAATTCCGATTCCGATTCACAATTCATCCCAGTTGTGCCTCATACAATAAGTTTTCAATGGTTTATTGTTCCATACTGGCTTGGGGCAAACCAAAACTTTTCATTATTTGTTGATTCTTTTTGTTTCGGTCTGCAGGGATTCTCCTCTTGTGTTTGCATATACCGCACTAATAAATAAAAACCTGAAGATACAGATATCCTAATGTTTTCTTTTGTGTTTGAATGCAGGCCTGGTGGGGAACTCAAAGCTGGAGAGGACGAGATGGATGGACTCAAGAGACTTATGACAGAGGTAAGATGACACAGAAGATTCATGTTGAAGCTCCAGTAAAATGTTTCAATTCGTCGGTGGTAGTTTTCATCCCTTTTCAAACCATAGTTTTGTCATTCTGAACTAATCTTCAGATCAGCCTGCATCTTCTATGTGAAAATGTAATATCATGTGTGAGATCTTACGATCAAGATCCATTTAACATTATTTGATTTGGTCCATAGAGGAAAATGATGGTATCCTGTGTTTGAGGAAAAAAAGAAGTTGTTTAAGGGTTAAGCTACATGTATTGCTTACATTAATAACATATCCATGTCAGTAAAACTCTCTTAGACTGCAAATTCAAGAATATGAGATTAACAATGCCAATATGTTTTTATGGATCCTGTTATCCTTCCACTTTCTGCTGTATTTCTCATATTCATTCTTTTTGTTTTTTCTTCTTCTTCTTCTATTTTTCTTATTTCTTCTTCTTTTTTTTGTCCTTCAGATTCTTGGTAGACAAGACGGTGTCCAGCAAGACTGGTTGGTAGAAGATGTTATTGCCAACTGGTACAGACCGAACTTTGAACCTCCACAGGTAACGCTAATGGTGATAATCATCAATATTGGCATCATTACATCATCATCATCACCATCAGGCATCGGCAAGATGATGATAATGCACATGTACATGTAATGATGTTGATATTGATGATGATTAGACTTGATGGTAGAAGATGTTATCGCTAAGTGCTAACTGGCACAGACCAAACTTTGAACCTTCTCAATTATGATGATGATGTTGATGATTAAGATTATTACTACATAGATGATGATAGGATGATGAGCTCTGAAGAACCTCTTGTGGAAGTACTGTGCCTTGTGCCTGGGCATTGAAGAGTAGAGCAATAACTTCAATTTAGGATGGATGTCTTATGTTTACATTAGAATTCATTTGGAAATGATATACGGAACAGCAGAATATCTGACGCCTGTACAGTTTAATACACATGGAGCAATATAAGACCATATATATAACATTTCAATTTGTTTGATGGTATCCTGTGCTACGATCATGGTACTTGTATGAAAATTCATATTTTTTCCCCACAGTATCCCTACATTCCAGCTCACATAACAAAGCCAAAGGAACATAAAAGACTCTACTTTGTACAACTAGCAGAAAAGGGTAAGTATTTTCCATTCTAAAATGATTTTCCAATGATTATTTCATCTGCTGAGGGCAAGAAGTGCGTTAACTCTGTGTACAAGTATCTGGGTAAATACCCATTTGGCTCTCAGCAGACGAATTAACTTTTTCAGAGAATTTTTTTTTACTTGAAAAATGATTAACATTTGTGTTTTACTTGCAGTTTACAGTAAATGAAAACACAAGATTAATTTCATACTTTTTGTTTACAATATGATTTTATGATTCATAAAATGTACATGTCACTTTTAATTTAGACAGTACTTCTCTAAATACATCTGTGTTTTTAAATTCATATCAGAAATTTGCCATTGCAGCTGGTTGGTATGTAGAAATCTGGAGCAGATAACTGTAGTGAATATTCATTTTCTGGTCTTCCTAATGGTAACAAGAAGTTAGTGACAGACATAGTCAATCATGCATTTTGCACTTTAAAATAGTGAAATATATCTGAGATCCAAGATCTCTCATAGTTATTTCAGTTACTCATATTTTAATGCTATTTAATCTACATTGAAATAAATGAATGGACATTGTAAGTGTTGAATCACAGAACATGACTGCCGTACCCAATAATATTCCAGTTCATGAAGATTTTTGATGCACGTTTATCTCATTGGCGTTTGTGTGATTTCTGTTTTTTCTGTAGCCCTATTTGCCGTTCCAAGGAATTACAAGCTAGTAGCAGCACCTCTCTTTGAACTGTACGACAATTCACCCGGGTATGGTCCTGTCATATCCAGCTTACCACAGCTACTTAGCAGGTATGTGTCTTCCAGGAGATATAGTTTCCAAGTTTCTCAAGGCACTGGCCCATAAGGCCCTATGTGTGCACTCTTACACCCCTTTGTCACCAAGTTTTTTTAACCTATTCTCATAAGGTAGCTTAGCAAAACGTGATGGCTCGTGAGAAAGCGGGAAAGACGCATATGACAAAATTATTTATAATCATAGTTTTATTCTTTGAGGCAGAACCCAAATATTAGGATGTAGAAATAGTATTAAAATCTATGAGCATTTTAAAGCAAAATGATATGAAACTTTTATTCAGATAAGCCTGATTGTGATTTTAGATGCACAGACAAAACTAGCAATTTCGCTTTTTGCATCTTTACGCGCCATTGGGTTTCGCTAAGCTACCTAAATAAACTTTCAAGTGTTAACTTTCAACTTAAAACGCTTTGTTTCAATGTTAGGTTTTGCATAAAATATGTTCAATGGGAATAAACTTCATTGTGACAACGAAAGCATCAGTTCTGCTTCATGAAGAAAAATCTCGCCATTGTTGGTCAAATTGTAATATTTAATACTCCAAATCTTTAGCAGAATTTGCAACCCACTGCATGGAAGGGATGAAACTTGATATGACATAGAATAAAGTTTTGATTTATTCCCCAAATCATTATTTTTATATATATGCAGTGCATCCCAGAAAAAAGTTAACAGGTGGAAAAATTCTCCCCAAATTAATGTTTCAAAATATGTTTCGGAAATTTTTATACCTGTGGTTAGCTTAGGGTCTCTTCTATCAAATGACACCAAATTATCCCACAATATTTTACGCCTGAGTGAGCAAAAGCCAATTTTGTGAAAGGGTGCAAAATCCAGTCTTGACAAGAATTGATATTGGCTCTGGCTGGTATCAGCCGAGCTGAGAGTCATGTAAAGGCTTTTAAATTTCCATATTCTGATCAATAAAAGACAATTTGTGGAATAACAGGCTATGTTGTCGGTATATCCTTACACATCCCATCAACATTTTATGCTTGAGTGAGCAATTTACTACTTTGCTGAGTGTTTCAAAATGTTACTTTTGGTGAGTCTTTTAATTTCATCTGGCTTGCTCACTAAACCATAAAGTTTTCATGGGATATATCAGGAAATACATTGAACAAAGTCTGTTCTTTCATAAATAGTCTTTCAATGATCAAAATATAAAATTTTGAAGTCTTTTCATGACTCTCAACTTGGCTCATACCAGCCCAGAACAACAACAAACATTTGTCAAGACTGGATTTTGCACCATTTCTCAAAAGTGGCTTTTGCTCACTCAAGCGTAAAAATATTGTGAGACATTTTAGTGTCATTTGGTAGAAGAGATCCTAAGCTAACCACAGGTATGAAATTTTACTGAAAATATATTTAAGTATTTAATTGGGGAGACTTTTTTCCAACTGTCAATTTAAACTTTGTTGATACCAGTCAGAACAAACACTAATTCTTGTCAAGTTTGAATTTTGTACCCTTTCATAAAAGTGGTTTTAGATCACTCAAGCGTAATAACTAGTCAGATTTTTTGGTGTTATTATAGAGAAGGGACCCTAAGCTATCTACAAGAATTAAGATCTATTGAAAATATTCAGAAATGATTATTTTGGGAGACTTTTTCCAACTGTTAACTTTTTTTTTTGGGGGGGGGGTGCACTGTATGTATAAAGGTCTTTTTGTGTTTGTCACAAGTTCTTCTTCAAATGGCTACTCTTACAATGTAGTGTTGGCATTTTAATAAGCTTATTGGATCATTTTGGCATGGCAAAGAGATATTGTCCTTTGTCTATATGCTCATTTACTTTGCATACATTTCCCAGTTGTAGACATGAAAGATGGTACATTTGATTCATTTTGAAATATCATATCAAAACTAAATCAGTATGTTTGTCGTATGTATACATCAGTCATAAATAATGACACAGTTCTGATGAGCAGTATGTTGATATAGGACATCATTTTGTTTTGCAAATGTAACTATTTTTTTTTTCTCTCTCTCTCTCTTTCTCCTTCTGTTTCCTCATTTAGATTCAACTTCATTTACCAGTAGCAGTATACAAAGCAATCAAAATATTATGTAGATGTCAGCAAGTAAACTAGCTAGCAGCTTTGAACTGAATGGTGGACCTTTTCATGGTCCACAAAAGACTGCTTTTAATCTCACCTTTGTAAATATATTCTGTAGAAGGAGCAGAAACAAAACACTTTACATCTGAAAGTATGAGCTGACAACTTGGAGAGCCAATAACATGTCGAGAAAGGACAAGTTTAGTAGTGGAATTCTAATTTGTGGTATTGCATACTTCTCTGAACTTTATAGCATGAAGTTGAAACATGTATGATGGTAGAATGTGTAATTGCAGAGTAATGTATCTTTTTAGAAATCATGATTGTTTTGTCGAATGGGGAAAATCAACCAAACAATATGTTTGTATTTGCAGATTGTATGACATGTGTCCCAGTAGAGTAACCCGTTGCCCACGGGAATCGGGTGGTCCCTGTATCTAGCCTATGGGGATGAGAAAATTCAGTTGTCAGCAGGTTAACATATCTGCCAACTGTCCCTATTTAACAGGGACAATCCTGATTTTTGGTAAAAAGAAGAGCCACTTCTACCACTGTGTCCCTATTTTTGCAAAAATCTGCCTGTAGTAATGTATAGGAAACTCAGAATTGTCCTTATTTTCAGCCTTTGCCTTGTCATTTGTCCCTATTTCTTGGGTTTCAGGGTTGGCAGGTCTGGGTTAATGGTCATTATTCGCTAACCTTCACTAGCATGAACTGCCTTGTTAGTTATGTTGCATGTGGGAAAATAGAGGATGTTGTGTGGTTTATGGCTTGGTCAGACCTCAAAGACAACAATGAAATATTTGCATATAGCATGTAACGTTAATGATAAAAGTAGTCAGAGCTTAATTATTTTGACGACTATCAAATCATTGGTTCTGTAAGTCAAAACTATAGACAGACACTTCCCCCATCTCTTCTAAATTGATGTCACATTGAAGGAGTGCAATTATTGCCTAACAAATATTATAGTTGAGGCTTGTCCATAACAAATATCACTCGCTTAGTGATCCCAACATTGAACGAGATGACAGAATCATTTGAGGAGGCTCGTTAGCACAAACCGTTAAGGTCCGACTTACAGCAATGATTTTCATTGCCTTTTACACAAAAGCAATGGGGTCGATTTGGTAACGATTTATTGTTATTGTTGAGTCTGTCCGAGCCTTTATTTACAGGAACGCCATATTGGGAGGTCCCATAGTTAGGCAATTCTGATCCAATTTTATGCAGAATCCTATTAAATAGAGGTACTGATTTTTTTAATCAGCCTCAGTCTTTTTCGGCTGTATCATGCCCCATATGTAAATAGTACTTTGTTTTGTAAATATCTTGATTGTTTTGTAAGTTTTGTATGGTATGTGCTTCACTTGTTGCTGAATGTAAGTTTTACTCGATGCCAAACTCGTGATCTGATTGGGTTATAGGAATAGGCCTGTTGACTGGATGGTTTTTGTTGGGAGTCAAGATCTACAGCATAATGCAAGGGATTTTATATTCTTTTATATTATTTTTGGTATCAGATGGTTTGTGAATTGGGTCAATTTGAGAACACAGGTGTTATCTGTTCTTTTATATTTCGGTTTTATTAAACAATGAAGACTGAAGACACAGCTCTTATTCAAATGGTTTGATGCGATATTTATGTTCTCATATATGTGCAAAGCTCTACACCATTTTCTAAATACTGTGCATGTGAAATTCGAAATATCGCACAGACTATCAAAAACCGTTTGTAAAGCTCACTTTTCTACAGTTTGTCTATCATACATGTAACTGCTTATGTAAACTGTTTGTCATATCATTGTACATGTACCATGATACTGTCATCATTAACAATATGTTCTCTGTGTGTTCCCGTCTTGCCATCAGTCAAAAAGGTTTCACTCGTACACTACTACTAGAGAAATGTTCATTCCTTCTGATTAAGATACCAAATAATGTTTATATAATAGTAATATCAAAGTTAAAGTTATGTATCTTGGAGTAAGATCTACAGCATAATGCAAGGGATTTTATATTCTTTTATATTATTTTTGGTATCAGATGGTTTGTGAATTGGGTCAATTTGAGAACACAGGTGTTATCAATTGTCATGGCATAAATGAACGTCAGTTCAGTATCGATAAAGAGCAGAATACACAACAGCCTGGGTTTCATACTTGTAATGGAATCATTTTATGAATAGTTATTGGTACACGACACACAGTAAAATTGAAATTAAATGGAATGAACTAGTATACTATTAATACATGGTTGGGAGTGCGTTAGTGCGATCTGGCAACACAAAGGTTTTTATCGTGGTGTACTAACGCACGAGGCGTAGCCAAGTGTTTTAGACACCACGATAAAAACCTGCGTGTTGCTGGATCGCACTAACGCACGAACTCACAACCATGTATTAATAGTTTTATAAAACGGGTCTACAATCTTAGTGTTTTCTTACAATTTTAGTGTTTGGTCCGGATTAGCTGTGCGTTTGTCCCCTCGCCGTGCGTTAGTACTTTTTTTTTTTGCACGGTCACGTGGTGTTATTTGACCAATCAGGATGGCTACATTCTTGAACCCGTTTTATAAAGGATATTATTACCATACCAATGATGCAGTTAAGTGATGGACACAGACACTCGTATTCATGTTTTTAATGTTGTTGAGGTATGCCTTTAATGTCATCTTTGATGAAGAACAAACTCAGGAGAACAGAAAATGTTCTCCGGTAGAAAGTTTGCCGACCAAGCATCACTGACTTTTCACTTACGTTAATCTGCTTTTTATGGCATGTGCATCATGTTATTAAAATATTGCCCAAATCACTGAAATGAATGGTGTTTGTTTTATCTATGTATTTGTTATTCCAAGTAGAAAAAGTGAGAACCATTTACAAAACTACATAAAAGATCGTACTTGTAACTTTATTATGCTATTTCAATTTTTGTATAAACTACATGGGTAACTATGATACGTGTATTCTTATTGTTTGATATTGCATGCTGCTCAAAGGCTTCTCATGTCATGGAAGAATTTCTTTGATTCATACAAGATTGTAAGGATTTTAAAGACTGTCTAAATAACTTATTGATTTTCATATCACTTTGCTTGAATGATAGATTATAACATTGAACACATTCGATACAAGAAATATACATCAATATTTTTAGTGAAAATAATGTGAAGACCCCTAGAGCAGTGTCATAGAATGTGAACTTGAACCATAATTTCATTTGTGTAAAGGCTTTCATGCTTTGTAATTACATCTATTTATAACCTCTTATACCAAGAAATATTCATATAAATTGACAGATAACTGAATAGAAATCGTTTTGATAGGGTATTGCTTGTGCATGCACGTCTGAAAACTATCATTCAGTACAAAAACAATCATTCTAGCAGTTGAAATGTTCTCTATGAATGGCTTATTGACGCCATAATATCTTCATCGAAATAAGATTTACTTGAAAATTTTTAACTGACAATGATTTTCCGACTTATTTAGCACTTGATAAATGAGATTCATTTTCGTATTAATGAGTCTGTCAACCAATTTTCGGGAATGTTATTTCATATTTGGGGCAAGTACTTAATTAAGATTTAAGAAAATGAAAGACATAATATGAATTTTATGAAAATGAGGTTTCCAATTAGAGCTAGATTGCTTTTACATCCAGGCGTCTCTTATCTGCGATCGGTCATCAATCGATACTCCTCCGACTCGAGACGAAGATCGAAATAGTGGCGGCGCAACAGCTTCACGATCTTTTCCTTGCTGCTCGTTGCTATGGTGATTATTGCACAGAATCTTGGAGAAGAGTGCGTGGTAGATGATACACATCGTGCAGACAATTATGAGCAGAAGACCGAGAGAAGCTGCTATCGCGATGCCAATGATGAGGCCAATACCCAGTTCTGCAATCTTCCCGTTTTTGTTCGTTTCTAATTGTGTATCTGCGAGTAGAAATCAATGACGAAAGGGCGTATGCATACGTACTCTATAATTTGTACATGTACTGTGTACGAGAAGAAGCGAGTGTTGGATTAATTTGGGGGAAATTCACTGCAATATCCAGCAGCAACAGAAGAAAAACTATTTTTGTAAAATATTAAACTTTAATCCGATGACCTGAACGTTTGGTACTTTTTGGTTGGTGTATTCTCGAGAGAGATCATGTACATGTACTTCGCAAAATTAAATATGAAGATCCTAATGATCATGAAAATGATAATGTCTATAACACGTTGAAAGAAGCAAACAGATTATAAATTTGCATAATATTCGTTTTATTATTATTCTGATTGTATAAGAAATAATATTGAGGTCCCGAAAGCTTGTTGGAATTCACCTTCGGCTGGTTCATCGCTCCCATCCCCGCAGTTATCATGAGTATTGTTGACGAGTTGAGCGATGATACATCTCCCGTTGGTGCATCTGAACTCACTTTCGTTACATGGACCTTGGAACATTAAAAGAAAAAGAAAAGGAGTGATTTAGGATACATGAACATGACAAATTATAAACACGACTGAATTGAAAATGTTCATGACATTTGTAAGATATGCGGTTATTCTTATAAGTTGTACTGTAATTATAATGATACTGTAGTATTCTCCACCGTTTCATCATCGTCGCGGTGATCCGTCCGGAGATAATAGGCCCCCCCCCCCCTCCCCGTATAAGACCAAATTGATTGCCAAACAGTTGAGTAGTCTCCCGAAAACTCAACCCCTTTTCTTTTTATCATGGGCTTCTTTTTTTAAGACTTGAATTTGATTATTTAATGTTATTTGTTGCTTCAATCAGTGTTTGACAGGGGCGTTGATCTTGGCATGCTTGGGGTGAGAGAAGTTCTGCCGTCCATGTACACGTAGGACTTCGCAGTTTATGATTTATTATCATGTTAACCCTCCCCCACCCCCTAAAATGGTTGGTACTGGCTATCAAAGGTGGAATGGATTTTATACCTGTGTGAAAACTTGTGTAAACCAGTCTGAACCCATCTTTACGGGTGGCGCCGTCTGTCTTCAACAGGAGGGTGACAGATGACCCACTGGAAACGAGATCACCAATCTCATTTTCAGGGCTGCATAATTCTTCGCCTATATAGTTTTCAAACCAAAATTTAAAAACAAATTCACTGTATTTCCTGGAAAGTAGCATTAGGCAAAGCAGAGTGAGATTGTCAGAACTGGTGCCTAATCTCCCAAAGTCTGCACCGATATGTTTTTATCCAGCATTGTGCTCTAAAAATAATGCATTCTTATTTTACGGCCATGTTTACTTCTTTATCAGGTATCTCTGTGTTGTTAATCATTTCATTTCATCTTCTGTACGACATTGTATGACACTTCATTGAAAATTAATCATCCATGCACATTAATGACAAATTACTGGTGTTAATATATTAATACCAATGCAGTGTGACCTACCGTTTTCAAATATTGCTTGAGAAGAGTTTGCCGTCCCGTCAACGTACCACAGAGCGTCGAAACAAATGCGATCTATGTCGCCTTCGATGTCGAAATCTTCCAAGACGAGGAGTAATAATTTGTCTCGATCCGTCCTTACCGCTATCCGGCATTCGACGTCGTTTGGATATAAAGATTCTCGCTGAGAGTGGAGTAGACCGGAGTGATGAAAGGAGATATCCGTTTTGATCGTCGAGTCGCAATTCTCTAACATATAAACTGATTGAGAAACACAAGAGGGGGAGGGGGGGGGGGGGGGAGGGAGGAGGAGGAGGAGGAGGAGGAGGAGGAGGAGGAGGAGGAGGAGGAGGAGGAGGAGGAGGAGGAGGAGGAGGAGGAGGAGGAGGAGGAGGAGGAGGAGGTGGTGGAGGAGGAGGAGGAGGAGAAGGAGGAGGAGGAGGAGGAGGAGGAGAAGAAGAAGAAGAAGAGGAAGAGGAAGAGGAAGAGGAAGAGGAAGAGGAAGAAGAAGGAAGGAAGAAGGAAGAAGAAGAAGGAGAAGGAGGAGGAGGAGGAGGAGGAGGAGAAAATTATAGGGTAAATAAAAATGGACGTTTAAAAGGATAGAAACATGCAAAATTCTTCTGTTTCCTCAAAAATTGTAACAACTTTGGGGTATATTGTATTCTTTATCATAAACATGGTTATATCCATGAATTTTGGGTAAAGTCAAATTAGAGCCGTTTATGCCTCATCTATCTTTGCTTTAGACAGAGCCACATGGGTTGATATATTACTGCGTATATCTTTGTCAGCAATTCTCAGTGAATATTGGGTTTTTTTAATGAATATACACATCATTTATGCTCGCGGAATGAATCAATCATTTGAGATGCGAGATTAGAATGAAAGTTTGGAAAACAAATTAAGCAGAGTTCACAATCTATATGACACTACTTACCTTCTTGTATAATTGATAACACGCTTCTACAAACACAGATAAGCATTAGAAATGCTGCCGGTAATGAGGATGAATGATAGTCCATGATTAGTTGTCCTACTTGATCATCTTTTTTTGGAGGCATGCAAAAAGTTGTAGGTATACATGTATAGTATTTCGACAATCGTATTATGCTCATCAAAATTATAGCATATTTCGGTGGTTTGTCCGATAGGTTTGTGCACCAATAACGTACTTGGCTGAATCGTGCGTTTATATAATGTGATGTAATCCGTGTCGTTAAATCTTTTCATCCTGGAAACAGAAACATACTTTCTACTTCCACAGACATAATTCATTATAAATCTCTAAAAACCAATCCGGAACGATGTATGTGAAGAAAGCATAATGAAGCGACCCACCCCATTCGCGCGCTGCTGACGTAGTTTTTCATTTTTATTGAGCAAGGACAGATTGGATCGGGATGGTCTCTGTAAATAATCGATTCCGAATGGAATTTTCGTTTGCATAATTATATTTCTGTCGATCCCCAAAGTTCTTTTAGAGTACTCGTAAACAGATAAGAATCAATGATTGCTGTTTAATTAATTTCTGTAGGCCTATATCAGGGGCCGCGGAGTTTTTTGAAAGTGGGGGGGGGGGGGGGGGCTAATCTGATTTCACTCATTTATGACAATTTTCGACCCTTTTTTCCAAGATTTTGTTTGAACGTGTCCACTCAAAAAAGTGGGGGGATGCAGCCCCCCCCCCCCCTCCCGGGCTCCGCGACCCATGTATATAGATTTCTGATTGATCATACATGCTCGGCCTTATTAAAGGAACTCATTGACCATGTCAGGGGAGCGTTTCATCAAGCGTTTTGTCAGTGATTTTTACCGACAACTGTTATAAGCTACTGAAATTCTTACATCTGATTGGCTGAGAGCAAATTTGTCAGTAAAAATCACTGACAAAACGCTTGATGAAACGCTCCCCAGGACGCACACACCTTGTGTATCTTGTTACGGAGCCGAGTCAGTCAACAATTTCTTTTTTCTTTATTTCTTTCTCTCTATCTTTTATTCTTGAGGAAACATCATATTATCGCAAGCACTGAACTCTATGACAGTAGGGGTGCTCGGTGGTTGGGGAAATTTTGCAGACAAAGTTTTGGTAGAAAAGATTCGGGATTTCCGCCACTTTTCATTTTTTTTTTTTCTTCAAATTTTTAATTGTTTTTTTTTTTTTTAAGGAACTGATAATATAGCGAAAGTAAGAGCAAAGGCTTCGACTGCACTGAGTGGGGGATAATACCCCCCCCCCCACACACACACACACTAACTTCCATTTACCGCCAGCACATACATGACTGTCCAGTATCAGGCAGTACGTGTTATTACTTTGAAGGAAATTTCCCGAAATTCAGGAAATTTTGGTACTGATTCTTCAGGTAATTTCAGGAAATCAAATAATTTCAGGAAATTTCAGCAAATTCAGGAATTTTTATGAAAGTGAATATTTTCACTTTTCATTATTTTTTTATATGTAGAAATTGGTATTTTCCCTCCATTTCCTCTGCATTGATGTAATTTTCGCTCGCTCTCAAAATTTTTATTAAAATAATGATATCCTAGCAGACGTGGCAAGACGTTGGTGAATGAAATGGTGGGGCAACGCTTCAAGCTTTCAGCTTATATTGCCGTAGCTCTGCATGTTATTACATTATCCAAATTATGGTCATACATCATGTATGTGCCTTTTAATTCTGTTAATTGTGTACTTAAACTTATTCTTATTTCTCAGTGTCATAATGATCAATTGATCATAGTATGTAATGCCATGGACCATGCAGAAATAAATAAAAAAATAAAATGAACAAATAGATAAATTCATGGAAGAAAAATTTGATATTTCATAAAATTTCATCAAATCCCAGGAAATTGGGAGCGGTTCTTTTCAGGAAATTTTGCTTTGACGTGTTGGGAAACACTGACCAGTAATAAGGAGCAAGCATGGGATCGGAGCAAGTCAACAACCCATACGTCAATGCTTTGTGTTGCATGGCAATGGTAAACAATTGGTTGAAATCATTAAACATGAAGGGAGCGGTAATACCTTACGAATTTACATCATGCGTCTTAAAAACCTTTAATCCATTCCTTATATAATTTTTTAAAAATTTAATGATTGAAATAAAATACTACGTTCACTGATAAGTGTATAAAATCCATCAAACATAAAAACATACATTATCGACATATTTTTGATCCCTTAAATACCCTTAAAATATTAGTATAGTAGACGGACCTGAACAAAATGGCGACTGCCAAGACCCTTTTGATGCTGAAAACAAATCGAAATTTTCACGTTTTTGTGCTCATTATCTCACTTATTTTTTCATTTGGAGAAGCAATTCAAGTTTGTAAGTATTTCCTATACTGATAATGTAAATGAAATTGAAGGTCTTATTAAAATATTGAAGATATTCAATCAAAAGTGGAAGGCAAGTTAGGAACAAAGTACATTTCAATTTAATTTTCATTGTCCCACATACTCAATTTGGTGTACTGGAAGAAGAAGAAGAATGGTCTAATCCCAAAACATTGTCATTGAAATTGCTTATCGGCCAAGGGATTGACTTGTTGATTGTTCGTTCTTTTTAATTGAGATTTTAAAAGTCTGATTTGCATCATTATAAAAGCATGAAATTATCTTCCTTCCATTCATGCTTGATACTGATAGAAAATGTAGACTAATAACCCTGTCCGTGACTCACAAACATGACAAATTGAACAAAAGTCAAAAGTCTTGACTTCGTCTTTGGGTTTTGACTCTATGGAAGTCTACCCTGATAATAATTGCTTCTTTTTACTGAAGTAAAATACTGGATTTTGTAAGTTTTAAATATTCTTATGAAGAATAGTTTGCATTATCGTGGTTGAGGAAACAACCATTCACTCCACACAGAAGCGCTTCATTGCCTGACACGCATTGGTTTCCTCATTCCCCATCCATAGACTCTGCACTCTATTTTTGCCTGCTAACAAACAAGTGGTTTTCTCAACCACATTAAAGCTAAATAATCCAGGATAGGTTAAGTATGAAGTCATGGTAATCCTAGATCTAACTTAGTGTTATATCATTTATTTTTCAGCGTGCAATCTGGATCACCCAAGAATTTTTTTAAGAGCTCTGTTCATGCAAAAGTTTTTGGTTTTGTCATATTGTATAGGTCTACCCTGTTTATTTATGAGTAAACACAAATTAGGGTCTGTATGTGTAGATTTATATATATGGTGATTTTACTTATGGTATAACAATTTATGAAATATATGGGAGGAAGGATTTCACCTACAGTTATTTACCCCCCCCCCCCCCCTTTTCCCCAGCATATCTGTACAACAGCTGCAATACAACGATACAAGCAGACATCACAGGCTTGGTAGAGCCTGACAGTAGCTTGAGATACAGTAACAATCAGGACTGTCATGTAATCCTCTCTACAGACTCCAACAAGAAGCTTCTTTTGCAGTTCAACAGATTTGTCTTGGAAGAGGCAGTGAATGGTAATAATGTGTAGATAATGAAATTCTCTCTTTTGTACCTTTTTCTATGTTCCTGGGTTTTTTTCTTCCTTAAAATTTCTATATTAACCCTTTCATGACAGGAATTATTCAAGGGCTAAATTTAACACATTTTGTTCTTCAAATTGGCAACAATAGTATTTTTCTTTTTAGTGCTACATGATTCCAATAAAATGTAATGTGTTTGAAAACAGTGTACATGGTTGGAAACTTTGTCGAAAAGTTGATAATCTCTCAATGTGTTGCCACTTTAAAAATTTTAAAGCTTATTGTCCTTATTAAAATTTCTGCCATCAAACGCAATATGGTCATGCAACAAAAATCTACACAGTGTGTGCAGAATTTTTTGCTCTTTCTACTCATGCATCTGGTATAATTTTTAGAGCTCTGAATCAGAAGTTATTGAGCCAAACCACAGAATGGGGTCAGTTGTCTTGATAGGGTTAACTAGTGATAAATTCATAGTAAGTACATGTGTAGTCATGTTAATGTGAAATATAATTTTATCAGTGATCACTTATTTTAAAGTAATAGCTTTTGTAGGCATTGTAGCAAGCCCTTGGTAGAAATGTTGATGAATTGGCTTTTTGTAAAGCCCAGAACTGTACAAGTTTAAAGCTTGTACTTTTACCTGTTTCAAATACTGTCAGCAAGTATTTGGTGAGGCTTTCAATCATATGATTTCTTAATGTGCAATGTCCTTAGCAGAAAAGTGACCAATATTGATTCAAACTGATGGAAATCTTGTCAACATGGACTTAACAAGATTCATTTCATGCAGTCCAGCATAACCAATATAGGTGTGAAAAAAATGGCCGCATCACCCCAATAACGGGGTTCAAAGTTGCATTCATTAGACAGATACATTTATCTTCATGTAAAATTTATGTCTCTCAACTTGCTCTTAAGATAATTTTAACATTTTCTGGTTGCTCAATCAATCCTTTTACCTGCCCATAATTCATTTCCTCTTTACAACAGGAGCATGTGTGGACAGTCTGAGGGTGCATGATGGAGAGAGTGATCTGGCGTCACCTTTGACCCCTAAGCTCTGCGGCCGCCAGACCCTGTCTGAAGTGGTCTCGACGGGTAGCAACGTGACATTCGTGTTCGAGACGGATGACTCTGGGGTCAGTCTGGGCTTTGGCATTCTCTACACGGTATTTGAGGAAGGTGAGTAGTTGAGTTCAGAGAGTTATTTTTTTTTTTTTTTTTTTTTTTTTTTTTTTTTTTTTTTGCACAATAAACAAGAGAGGACGTTTATAACATGCAATACAATGTAGCCCCCCTGTGAATGTCTTCCTATAAAAATGTATTTTTCACAAAAATGTGTATTTCATCTACCCAAGGAGTTATAACTCCTTGATCTACCTTATTTTTTTTTTTTATTTATATGTTTTATTATAGCATTGGTCACAAAAGGTGTACAATCAGATCATACAAAGGATTAATGAAGAATAAAAATTTAAAAAAAAAAAAGATAGTTGCAATTAAAAAAAAAAAAAAAATAGTTCCAACGATACACTAAAAAACACGCATATAATACATGTATGATGTATATGCAACCGTGGGGTACCAAGGAAACAGGCACAGAATCCCCCATAGAATTCCATGCAGTATAAACTACTCGATTACACATTTATAGAAAAAACCAGTCCAGTTCAGAGAGTTATTTGAATGGGAGGCCCCTCTTTTAACCTGTCATCCCTCTCTCAATTCTTTAGCTCCTACATGTAAGCCTACCAAAATCACTCTTCCATTTTCACCTGCTATAAGCAGTCAAAATATTGGGTCTCTTTCATTAATACCATGCATGTATTATCTTAGGGAATTCCTTTAGTTTGAGTCTGTATTCCAAACAGTGCGTTGCTCTTAAAGTTATTTCTATCTCTTTGAAAGCATGGAAACTGAGATGCATCAAAAGTTTCTTCCATTGAATACTTGTCTACGGTGCACATTATGTGTAGATTTAATATGTCAAAAGAGATGATTTAAAGAGATACACCTATGATTTTCAAATAAGAAACAATGTGAGTTTGAAATATCTGTTTGTCTTCATAACTTCCTCTAGCACCATGTACAGCCGCCCATTTCCAGTGCAACAACAGTCGATGCATTGACTATTCTCTCACGTGTGATTCCCTGGACAACTGTGGCGACAACAGTGATGAAGCTCAGTGCATGGGTAAGCAGATCATCATATCACTTTGTCAGAAGTCAACCAAGAGAGAATTTATATAATGCCTCATTCACGCCGCCAAACAGATGGGGGCAATTTATCAAGTGTCTTGTCAGTGATTTTTACCGACAAATTTGCTCTCAGCCAATCAGATGCAAGGATTTCAGTAGCTTGTAATAGTTATTGCAACTTGTCATTGACGACAAGTTTTATGAAACAGGGTCCAGGGGTGTGTTCCATCAAGTGTCTTGTCGGTGATTTCTACCAACAAATTTGCTCTCAGCCAATCAGATGGAAGGATTTCAGTAGCTTATAACAGTTATTGCAACTTGTCATTGGTGACAAGTTTTATGAAAACAGGGCTCATCGGTGTGATTGGGGTATAACTCTGGATTGTACTAATGGGACATATCAGTACAAAAATGAGTTATGCTCAAATACAAGTCTTAAAGTTCATGTACAGTTTTGGTAGCAAAAAGGAAATTGAAAGAAACTAGTTAAATATAGTCTCCTGTTGTTTTCCATGTATCAAAAAATGTTTGTACAAGATCATTTGGTATTCCATCAGTGAATTCCGGTGAATTTTACAGTAAATATATGTAAGGAACACCAGATCACGGCGTTATACTGCCCTACACTAGGACCTTTCCACCCCGACAGTTCCCCGCACAATCTCGAGGCTTCGCACGGATATAGCATGTGTGTCACTGTATGTAGGTTTTGAATGAGTGTATGGTTTATAGTGCACACTGAGGTTGTTGGGAGTTTATATCCCTGACCCAGCACCTAAATTATTGCTTGCCTCTCATTTGTTTAATGCCACTTCAGGACGTGAAATCTTCACAGCTTCTTTGTATTGCTAGTATCGTGCTATTTTTCAACAAAAATCCATTTAAATCTGACGAAAAGTTTTTGAGGGCTTACCAAAACTCAACATTACCTTTAAAGGGATTCGGTAACTTTGTGGAGGTTTGATTTAATAAATTGTTGAATTTTGATATCTGTCTTGTATAATGATGTTCAGAAGGATAAATAAATAGCCAGGCATAGAAAGGTTTTCAAATATTATATCTATGACTGAATACTCTGATTTACGAAATCGTATGGCCATACGCTTTAGTCTAACACTGAGTCTATGGGGGTAAAATGAGTCTGGCATTTCCGGTCACTTGCATATGTTTACTTTTGTGAAGCACATTATGATTTTGAAGTGCTTTCTTTTTCCTAGGCTTCATTTTTACACCATATTACATACACTGATATCATGTAAGGCCAGGCAGCTCAGATTTTATCAAGCCTCTACAAAGTTACCAAATCACTTTAAGGGAGACATTTTCATGTGTCCTTTCAATTTTTAGCTCATCCGGCCCGAATGGGCCAGATGAGCTTATGCCGTGGCGAGGCGTCCGTCGTTCGTCGTCCGTCCGTCCGTCCGTCCGTCCGTCCGTCCTTCGTCTGTCGTCCGTCCACAATTTCAAAATGCTTCTTCTTCGCCATTTCTTACCCGATTTTAATTCCGTTTGCTTTATATGATAGCACTAGGTGGGGGATTCGAAACTTCTACACAGAATTTTGAAACTCATTAAATATGCTAATTTATGCGCATTTCTCAAAAATCACAAAAATTGCTTCTCCTTCCTCATTTATTGACCGATTTCGATTTTTTTTGTTCCATCTGAAAGACTTTCATGAGGTTCATTGAACTTCTACACAGAATTTTGAAATTTTGTCTACAAAATTAATTATGCTAATTTATGCGATATTTATTCAAAAATCACAAAAATTGCTTCTTCTTCCTCATTTATTGAACGATTTCGATTTTTTTTTTCCATCTGAAAGACTTTCATGAGGTTCATTGAACTTCTACTCAGAAATTTGAAATTTTGTCTAGAAAATTATTTATGCTAATTTATGCGAAATTTATTAAAAAGATCACAAAAATGGCTTCTTCCTCATTTATTGACCGATTTCGATTTTTTTTTTTGTTCCATTTGAAAGACTTTCATGAGGTTTATTAAACTTCTACTCGGAATTTTAAAATTTTGTCTAGAAAATAATTTATGCTAATTATTTATGCAAATTTATGCAAAATTTATTAAAACATCACAAAAATTGCTTCTTCTTCCTCATTTATTGACTGATTTTGATTTTTTTTCTTCCATCTAAAAGACTTTCATGAAGTTCATTGAACTTCTTCATGGAATTTTGAAATTTTGTCTAGAAAATTATTTATGCTAATTTATGCGAAATTTATTACAAAATCACAAAACTTGCTTCTTCTTCCTCATTTATTGAGGAAGACTTTCATGAGGTTCATTGAACTTCTACTCGGAATTTTGAAATTTTATCTAGAAAATTATTTATGGTAATTTATACAAAATATATTTTAACTCTTTGCCCTGTCCATTATGAAACCCATGGCTGCTGGATTATTTCAAAGGCTATACCTTTCTACATGATTTCTGTCGACATCATCGACAGAACCGAGAACCCAGAAGTGACAGTGGTCAACAATAGCGGGTTATGAGCTAATAAAGACTTGAAACAGTGAGGGACAATGCACTGAAGCCACCCTTAAATGTTCCAACCTTAAAATTCTTTTTTTACACCAATGCATAACTTATGTCATTCAGTGCTTTTCTCTTTTATTACAAATCTTAACCTTCAAATCTCTCTCAATAAAGACTTCACAGTTGGTAGAGATACCTCACCTTGACTAACTTTATGCTTTATTTCAAATTTCTCTGTCACACAGTAAAACTATTAAAATTTACATTCCCCAAAATCTTTTAACTGAAGTCGTGCAACTTGAGTTGTCAATTTCCAGACTTTCATTCATATCTACATGTCACTGTCTCCTTCCAAAACCACATTTAGCCAGATCTGCAATAGGCACTTCATCATCTGTACATGCATGTAACCAATACATGTACATTTCATTGATTCATTACAATGTCTACTGTGTTCAAAGTACAAATTGCATCAATTTCTTTGCTGCATGCCGGATGAGCGCCACATCATTGATGTGCTAGTTGTTCTTTCATTCCCATGGAAGTTTGTTCTTGGGGTTTTTGTGTTTTTTTTTTGTAAAATCATACCAGATTTCTCCTAATGTAGAGTAGAATCTAGAGTTATATAATATGTATTGTGATAACTAATCAATTCTTTGGCCAAGGGCAAAAGCACAAGGTCAGTTTTCAAACCCACAATGTTGAGACTGGAATCCAAAGTAGAGAAATATTTTCTATTTTCCACGATACCTCTCAAATCTCAGTCATGTTTCAAGTCATTTTTCTTTTTTATTTCTTTTTGTTGTTTTAATGGCAAAAATGACACACTTAATTTTCTTCCCCATTATTCTTAAAAATGTATTCAAATACATCACACATAATGTATCTGGCTGTGGCCCCTCATACATGTCTCAAGTATTTCTTTCCATTCTTTACTGTGAACATTACAGTTTTATTTAAATACCTTTATAATTTTAAAACACCATTCAAACATATAGTTTGTATTCATCTGTTTTTATTTGTTCTCTTTGTACCATGGCCAGACGTCAACAATACATCCAGCGGACTAACCCTTGGTCAGATTGTCCTCATCGCTCTAGGAGGCATCGTCGTGATCGTGATCGTCATCTTTGCTGTCCGGTCAGTTGCTCAGAAAGTCCGCTCCAACAAGCTCTTGAAGCAGCTCAAAGATGATATGGACAACTCAAGGGTGGATAATGAGTATAGTAACAAGGACTTCTGGGGCAAGTGAGAGGGCAGGTAGGGCAAGCATGTCTTTGGGTTCATCGAGAAAGATGGATGCTTCAGATCCAACTGAAGTACAGTAGTTACAAATTTATTTGTTTTAGCAAGCATTTCTGTACATTTATTCAGCAAGACTGGTTTCATTTTCATAATTCAAATCCCACTTAAAAACACCACAAAAACATATGCTTCTCTTATTTAAGGAGATTATTTTAACAAAGGAATCTTGGGATAGATGGATCTGATAGCGCAATCATATTTCCTTGTGGTCTATTGTTTACGTTTATAAGATCTTAATTATTCCAGAATATGAACTTTGATTTGAACTTTAAATGCTCTTTGAAATCAAATAATGATCATGTATCCATATGATATTTTGTACAATAGCATTTAATGATTACTTAAAGTCTTTCATATATCATGTGTGAAAATTTGTAAAATCTCCATTTAACATTCTTGATTGTGCTTTTCATCAAAATATATATTTGATCTATTTAAGATGTGGATTTATTGTATTTATTATTGTTGTTTCCGTCCAAACACATTCCTTAG
The DNA here is from genome assembly GCA_025618425.1 of Heliocidaris tuberculata. Classification (NCBI taxonomy): domain Eukaryota; kingdom Metazoa; phylum Echinodermata; class Echinoidea; order Camarodonta; family Echinometridae; genus Heliocidaris; species Heliocidaris tuberculata. The sequence goes on from CM046845.1 coordinate 23,902,979, forward strand.
ATTTGTAAGTAGTATTTTATCAGGAATGCATTACCATGGTGATTGTATTTGGAGACAGTATCAACAAAATTACGATTCTATAGATTATGGTGTAGGATTATTGAAGATATAGAGCGCAAAGGCCTAGTCAATATATGTATACAGTGTATTTCTAGGAAATATTTTGATTTTACGATTGAGCAATCAAGTGAAAATAATTCTTAAGGTTTATTTCCATAATATTTCTTTAGTTTGATGTAGATAATATATATATATTTTTCAATTTGAATACAGTGGAAACTCTGTATAACAAGGTCCTTGGGACCATCAAAATTACCTTGTTATAGCAGGAATTTTGTTATATCAGGATTTTAAAAAAATAGAATATAAAGAGTTGGGACTGGAATATTACCTTGTTATAACAGAAATATTGTTATATCAGATCTCTTTATACTGAGTTTCTACTGTATTGTATAAAGTCATTCAAGATTATGGAGCTGTTTTGCACTATCCAATTTAATTTATGAATTCCAATCGTCTAAAAGATAGCTTATCTACATCTGGCAATTTTTCTACAAGCTGTCATTTAGGTATGTGGTATATAATTATTTACTTATAATATAAATTTGATTCAATCTTTTTTGTCATTCACAAATATTTTCATATTGAAGGCTTCACACGGTGACACACACATGCAAAAAATAGTTTATAGTCATACCTATCAACTCAAACCTTGATTGTAGAGTGAAAGAGAGAAAGAGAGAGAGAGAGAGAAGAGAGAGGGAGAGTGATAAAACGAAACATATGGGCAGAGAAAAAAAACCCAATAAATAGGTATAACAATGATATGATGTGTGTTTATGTAAGCTCTCAATTTTATTCACTCTTGTCTTTCTACTGTAAATTATTTTGATATTAAAAGATATTTTTTATCATTAAAGTTCTTTTTACAAAGTCTACTCGGTACCCTGCAGTTTCCTTTATATCTGTTGACTCATATTTATGTTTTTTTTTTTTAATACTTATTATCTTATTCCCTCTTTCATCTTGCTCTCCTTTCTGCATCTTTCTCTCTCTCTCTCTCTCTTTTCTTGCTTGATGCTCCTTATGTCAGTTGGAAATGAAATAGTGATGTGGAAGTGTGTTTCTCTCGCACTAGATACATGTATCTTCAAGATTGCACAAGACAGATTAGTTTATGTTGTGTTTATCACTTTGATTATAATATATACATGTATATATATACATATATATATGTGCAATGTTTTCTTTTATTGAAATTACTACTGCTTGATTTTTTTTTTTTTTTCATTTAATCTAGTTCCTAAGTTACAAATTGTTGAAATTCAGCTTGTTCACCCATTCTGTTTTTATCATTCAATTAGTTATATAAAGATTGCAGAATTGTTTGTATTTCAAATACATTTTTTTGACTTTTTTCTTTACATTGAATGCATGCAAATATACTACAAGACAGACATTGATGATACGCAGTGACATTCATGATAAATCATATCAAATCGACATGAAAGATACCATATTCTTTAAAGGCTTAACTTAGTGCGCCTAACTGTAAGAGTCTAAAATATTATGATACAAAAATACATAACGTCTCTGAAAGTAAACGGCATTGATAAGGGATCTGATTTTTAAAAAGGGTCAACTGGTCAAGGTGATATATAATTTCAGTTATCTTCTCATCGAGCTTCTTGGGCATGCCCACCGTCCCAGTCTCTTTGATAGCCTTCAATCGTTACAAGAGACGGGGTAATAAGAGTTGACGGCGGGGGTACGATGGTGTCCTCATGGCAGATACCGAACGCCATTGGAGGTACCGTACTGAGGGATGAAGGGGATAATATAAATTTCAGTTGTCTCATCGAGCTTCTCGGGCATGCCCTCCGTCCCAGTCTCTCTGATAGTCTTCAATCGTTACAAGAGACGGGGTAATAAGAGTTGACGGCGGGGGTACGATGGTGTCCTCATGGTAGATACCGAACGCCATTGGAGGTACTCTCCCTTGTTCCTCTAGTGGAGGAAGGATGACGCCCTCCTTGTAGAGTTGTGGTCTTGGACCGTACTGGGGGATGATCAGGTCCTCCTTGTACAGCGATGGTCGGATAGCATCGGGTGGGAGCATGAGATCCTCCCGGTGGAGCATAGGTCTTTCTCCAGCGTCAGGGGGCAACATTAACCCCTCCCGGTGGAGTTTTGGTCGATCTCCGGCTTTAGGGGGTAACATGACCCCCTCCTTGTAGAGTCCTGGCCGGTGGAGTGGGGTTATGCTCGAATTGGATCCCCGACTTGCAGGTCTCTTTGATCTACGACGTTGGTGATCATTTGACGAGCAGCATCGACAACACAAGCATCCTCCTGCATCATCGTCATCATCATCATCAGTATCGTCATAGTCAACGCCGTCCTGTTTGCTGCCATCCCTTGGCCTACCCGTACCATCCCGTGACCCTTTGTTGTATTTTCGTGATTGGCCGCAGCACCTTGCCCCGACACCCCTGCAACATCCACCCCAGAGGTTCCTACAGCACCCCAATCTCCAGATGAGGTATCCCGGTCGCCATAGTAACCAATAGAGGATGAGAGCTAACAGGAGAGCTCCGAGGATACCGAGAAGAATCCAGAGTGATGGGTAGGACTCGGCAAGCGTGGACTCGTCATCCGCTAATAGAGAGGGGGAAAAATAGGTAAGCAATGAGGAGGGAAATAAAAAAGACGAAGATTTAAAGAGTAGGTCGGAGAGAAAGAAAGGATGGTGGTAGATGGGGTGAAAATCACGAGTTGAAGTTGCATCATTGATATCATTGATTAAACTGAATGTATATGTACATTTTCAGATTATCATTCTACGCGGTCCGTCTCAATGTCAGAATATTAATTTAACCACTAATAACATCCCTTTATGGTTTAGAACAAGAAATTCCCCGAATACATGACGTTCAGGAGTACTGACAACGACATGTTTTGAAGTTATAATTCTGAAGTTTTTACAAGAACACGATATGATATCATGATTGAAAACATGATGTGACATCATGATTCAAAAGTACGATATATAGCATCATGATTCTTAATCCTTATTACCAGTGCAGTATGCGGGAGCATCGATGTACTGGTCTGAGTTGTCGCCACAGTTGTCGGCCAAATCACAACTTACTGAGCGCGGCACACATCGTCCGTTATTACATCGCAGTTCTGTGACGTCATCATCACAAACGCCTAAAGAAACAGATTAATGAGTGAAAGCATTAAAAAATCAGCTTACCAAAAGGAGGGGGAAATTGACAATTCTCACCAATTTAGGATAGTAAGGGCCTAAGGGGGGTAACAGAGTAAAGATGATTAAAAATGATGATGATGATGATGGAATCATGATGACAGGGAAGTGAGAAAAAAATAAATAAAAGTTGACTTTCTTTATGAAATAAAGTAGAATGCAGTCATTCATACAAGCTTACATGTAAATACTGATATAACTATGAATAAATACAGGAACTCATTTCAGTGATTACAATTCTCATCTTTTTTCCCAAGTTCATGCCTCATATATTTTCAAGTTTTGACTATCCTATGTATGTTCTACAGGCCATATCAACTTTCTTAACCTGTCATAATTTGTGTTTGAAGGGACCACTCATTTTACAGCCCTCCCCCTTCCCCCGTTCGTTCTTTTGTGATATCTCTATCTTCTATCTGTTTCATAATCATGATAATATTATATTTGTTTTATCTTGGTTTATGAACTTAACGGAGATTTAGATTTTTGAAGGATAAGAGGACAAGAGGGGTTGGAAATTGTACCACTTAAAAGTTTACACGCAGAGAAGATAAATCAATCAAACGTCTAGACATTTTCTCGTCAGGTAGATTAAACTGATTTCATAGACACGATAGAGGAAGTCTGACGTATTTTCATTTTTCTAAAAACGGACAAGGGAATATATATCATGTCAATTAATCTATGTAAGTGTAACATTACTTTTTTTATTAGGTTTTGACACGACATACTAAAAGTTGGATTAAGGGTATAAAATTCATTGGAAATTTGTAGTGCCTCCTTGGGGTGATCATCCTCGTTGTGATCAAAGTTTTATTTTCATGAGCTCCGCACACATTTATTCTATATGAATTTATTTTGCAGACTATTTTGAAAGCTTGATTATTATTCTATTTTAGTACTGTTAAATCAATGACTGCGTATATACCTTTTTCTTGGTGAGAAGCTTCTTCTGCTTCACAATAGATGGTTTTGTTTTGTTTCTGTGTTTCCAAATACCGCTGTACATTCAGAAATTGAACAAAATTAATATATTGGTATAATATCTGTAACATTGAATTTGATTTCTCACCAGTATCAAAGGAAGAGTAAAGAATTGTGAAGTTGGCCGCCGCTGATTCGTTGAGAAAGAGTCTAATAGTCAAGAACTGACCAGTAGAATCGAAGCTTGCTGGCGTGTCGGTGCCGCAGTACCGGCCAATCAGATCGTCCGTCTCATAGTTATCTCCATCCCATATCATGAGAGAAGACCGTCGGCATCCCTGGCCGTCGGGTAGGAGAGGGTTATTCTCATCGTCTGTTCGGCAAACAAACAACACAAACAATTAAACAAATAAATAACAAACAAAACAAACAAACAAATAAACAGAAAAGGAAAAAACAAAGTAATGATGCAATGGATATAAAACAAATTAAAAGAAAATTCATTCTTGGTGGTATGGCTAGTATATAATATACTTGCTAGCTTTTGGACACAAGATAATTTAATGTTGTATTTTTTATTTTATTTTATTTTTATTTTTTTCCATTTTAAAGACGGGATTTGAAGACAGGTCCCTGCCCTAAAATGTTGCAAGTAAATGCAAGTAAAAAAAAAAGAAATAGAACAAGACAACAACAACAACAACAGCAACAAACTCCGTTCGACTTTCAACCAATCAGAATAGCGTGTGGAGGTTGAGGACTTGCGTTTGACATGACTGAAGTGTGGATTTGTGTTTAATAGCAACTTGTCATGCAAACGCCCTTATATATAAGTACATAAAACTGTCTTGGTAGCAGGTCCCTTGTTCGAATTGGTGTAATGGCAAAATGCCTAAACTTCAATTAATCTGAATTCCTTGACATGAAAAAAAAAAAATTTATGCTGACATGTTTGAAATATTCCGACTAATATGATTTATACTATAAAAGGCTGTAGGCTAATCTGATAACGGAACATTAATTTTCATAATTCATTAATGATGGACAGCATAATCCAGCGGGAAGTTTTTCAACGTCATTGATTACTTTCAATCAGGAAGATCAGCTCTATAGAGAGAGCCAGATCAATTTCATGAAGAATATAGAATAATGAAACTCTTTGAGATAATTTTGTTTTGACACGGAAATCTGCAAGCCAGGTATTTTAGGCAAAATGACTGATATAGGCATATCCATTGTTTTAGAATTCGTCAACCATGTGGTTTTCTTGTTCGGTTGCTAGCCCCCCCCCCCCCCCCCCCCCCCCCCCCCCCCCCCCCCCCCTCCTCCCCTGCTTTAAAATGCTCATATATGACTACAAATGCATGAGTTTGTATAATAGGCCTACTCAGTTATCATTATGGAAAATTAAAAGTGGATAAAGTGCGGAATGTAATTTATGATATTACACGACGGTTTTTGTCCTCTCTCTCTCTCTCTTCTTTTCCAACACCACTGTGTATAATAAGAAAATCTGACAATAGCGTATGTATTTTTTCTGAAAAAATGTGTTTTCTTCTTGAACTATTGCAATTGTATGCACCCACATTTTTTATGTTCATTTTGACATCTTGTCTGTTCATTTCTACCGACTGAATTTTCAAAGCGAACAGCCCCCCCCCCCCCCCCCCCCCCATCATCGAGAATGACTATTGGGGGCATTTCCCTTCTTTGGATACGCTACTGCTATGGGGGAAGAAAACCCTGATCAATACCTTCGAGTAGGAACGGAGAAACGAAGACGACGGCGAGTTGCTGATTAGACTTGAGAGCCTGGATGACCACGGTGCAGTCCTCAGGACCAGTGATATTCTCCGAGGTCGCCGACGTCACGATAAAGCTAGCATCTTCCTTCTGGAGACTTGCGTCACACACGCTGGTCAAAACAACTTGATGTACGAAAGAGACAGATAGAAAGCATGAAGAACAGCATGAATGGTTGGAGTAATGTAGTGGCGTATCCAAAAATTTCTAAAGGGGGGGGGGGGCGGAAACCTCCAAAATGGACAGGGTGTATGTGTATGTGTATGAGTATAGCATGGCGCTCTGCAGAGTGCAGACCCATTTCTGGTTTTATTCTTTTGTAGCGTTCAAATAGGGGGTTTCTTACCTGCTCCACCCTATGCCGGCTACACCACTGTCATTCACAACTTCAACTTTCTGAGATATTTGGGCTTCATCCCATGTAGGAGGGGGACCAGTGATGCTGATGATTTTAATTTACTCAACCCCCGCCCCCCCCCCCCCCCTTGATGCTAACTATTTAATTTTTTCTACGACAAGGATGATATGACATGTATGATATTTTCTTTTGTCATAACTTATCGTCTTTCATAATGTCATATAATTATATTTGTTTATATCTATGCGTATTTTGAAACTTATATTAGTGAATATATATATAACCTGTATTTGTGCATATCCTGTATAACGATAATTATTTAACAACTATATTACCTGTATCTGTGCTTCCCTTGACCGTAACGAAAAGAATATACACCAAACATAGGAATAACTGCTTTGACGTCACCATAGCTGAAATATTGTCCTGGACATGAGATCATCGACGGAGAAGGTTTTGTTGTATGAATGAACAATCATTCTAAGATATCCTTACTCATCACCATCTTTCATTCAGATACACTCCTGTGTTGACGACTTGTGCGGTACAGACTTAACAATGGTCTCACATTTTTGCAATTCGAAATCAAAATAGTTCTATTCAATAAAATGTATTGAATGTGGTATTCATCTCCTGGTGTAATTAAAAGAATCAACTCATTCGACAATGATTTCTTCTTTTTTTTTCAAATTGCTGGTTCGTCAGGTTCGAAGATCAGTACAGGCGGTCCAGTGAATTTCCCATTGCATCTGGAATGAGACGATTTAGACTTTAAGTCTTGATCCATGTCAGGTGACAGGTTTCAAAATGGCGCAGGATGAACGCTTCTCTCCAAAAATGTACATCACCCTACAGCCTGTAGGCCAAACCTGTTATATTGTGCTATACGACAGCATGCACCGTGTTATTACGCATTATAATCCAAATGTTGATTATGCTTTTCAATTTTGGTCACGCCGCATTTTCATGTTAATTAAATATCCGCACAGACATCGCGAAGTGAAAGGACATTTCTTTTAGAACCTGTGCTGTTGTCTAGGCAACGAGGGACGCTGTACGTTCGTTTCACACCATTGTGCATTATGTCTGCGTTATGGCTGAAAATGTCGTCCTCAAATAGCAGATGTTTGCTTAAAAGCCAGTCAGGTTATTTGCACAGCATTGTTAATACACTGTTTAGTTTATGTATTGCTCGAATATTATTCCGTTTTATAGTTGTAATGCGTTAATATGTTTAGCGTTGCTGTTTGTTTCATCCATTTTGTATGGTCCGATATGCACGCAAAAGAAGGCTTATACAAATTCACTATATTATTGTTATGATGAAAAGAAAATTTGCCCAAATGTTTTGTCTGTACAAAATCACCATGCATAATCTCAATTACACGTACATGAATGAGTGAATATAGGACATTCATAGTATTTTGGGAATGCTTGATGGAGACGTTCTTCTGTGGTAAAGGAACGGAAAATTTTCTAAAAGAAAATGAAGAGAGATGGGCTGGGGAGAGAGAGAGGGAGAGAGGAGAGAGAGGGGAGAAGAGAGAGAGAGATGGAAAGAGAGAGGGGGAGAGAGAAAGAGAGGGGAGAACGATAGACGGGAGATAGAAATGTAAATGGAGAGGTTGGGGTTAAAAAATTGCCAGGAAATTAATCAATTACTAACATAAAACAAAGTATGCCATTTTTATTGTAATTTTATTTTATTGTATTAATGATAACAATGATATATTAAACTTATATAGCGCATTACGTGAATACTTCAATGCGCTGTACAATGATATTATCATATTATTAACAATGTCGCCTAATCCTATAGTCAAATAAAATTATTATCCACGACGTCTTGCAGTACATAGAATGGAGCAGTTGTACGCCCTCTCCCTTTCTCCGTTTATGGGTCCGCACAAAATTGATAAAAACTTGCAATAGTTTTAACGGTAAACAGGAAAAAAAGACGTTCTCCCCCATGTTCATCAATATTTCTGGATACGTCACTTGTTTTAGGACTATTTGGGCACCAAGTGATCAGTTGAAAATCATTACTTGATTGCGCACTCTCTCTCTCTCTCTCTCTCTCTCTTTATTTATTTTGATTAACTTCGATGTGTTATGTGCATCCGAATCCCCTTTTCCTTTGAGTCTATATACTTAGATATCAAGAAAAAAAAAACTATTTAAAAAGTCAGAGTTATCAGAATATATTTTCCTCAAGCACATGTGGCAAAGCTACAGTGTTTTCTCTCTGTGCGTTCTTCTGTCTTCTCTGAGATTGCCGACCGAGTTCGACTTCGTCGCTCGACGATCACACGTCCAGATTCGACGACACAGCCCTCGACTTCGAACGGCACAGCACCATCCGCAGTCGCCGCAACTCCGGCGTCGCCAGCAACCGCAAGCCCATACCATGTAGCCGGGTCTCCAGCAACAGAAGTAGAGGAGAAAGAGAAAAGGGAGAAGGAGAACGAGTGCCGTGTAGAGTAGAGGGCGAAGATCGGGGGAAGTGTAGATCACTGTCGGGAAGACGTCAGACAATATCATATTTAGAGATTTCTTTCAAATTTCATTTCAAAATATTGTTCACAACCATACTCCTTGGTCAAGAAAATAATTATACAAATGTAATAATAAATTTGTTCGGGGAACTCCTTTTGGGTCCTTTATGAAATACATGTACATAGAACAGCTATTCGAACAGAAATATTGATGTAAAACACTTATCAGTTGCAAAAAGCAAGTAAAAGTACGAATTTTAATGATTCAAGCATGGAAGAAACTTGTTCTTCGCTTCCAAATGAATAAAACCAAGATGAAAACGACTTAAACAAATGTCAGAATAAAACACATAACGAGTACATAAATTATCACAACTATAATTGAAATTTTGCTTCCCATCTGTCTACACATCATGATAATCTCTCTCAAACTGTAAGACTCTATAACGAATCTATTTTTTTGTTTAAATAGATATCAATGTGAAAACAGACCATGGTGTAACTGGTTTGGTAATGACACACTGAAAAAATTAATAGAGGACGCTAGATCGAGGAAGAACTCGTTGACGTGATGCACTTACCAGGGCATTCGGCATCCTCCTGGTCGCTGAAGTCCTCCTCACCACAGTTACCGTAACCCTGGTTGTCACATGTCACTGTAGAATCGATGCACCGACTCGTGGTCGTACACGTGAACGATGCACACGACGTGTCTGAAGCAAGAAAATGGAGTGGATTATTTACAAAAAAGTGAGGAGGCAAGACCACGGTTATTGGGAAATGGAAAGAGAAGGAGGCGTTAAAGAAAGGATAGAGAGAGAAGGGAGGGGAGGGGAAAGAGACGGGTACAGTAAACCTGGTTGTCAGACGTCATCGTCGAGTCGATACACGGAGTCGTTGTCGTACATGCACTTAAACAATGAACACGATGTGTCTAAAACAAGAGAAGAGGTTTGATTATGGACATTAATTGGAAGAAGAAGAAGAAAGTGAGAAGAATGGATTTTGGGAATGGGGTATTAGAATGAGAGGGGGTGGAAGAGGGATGGAGTGGTGGAGGGGTGAGGGGAGAGAGAGAGAAAGAGAGAGAAAGCGGAGGCCCCAAGTGGCTAAGAGGTTGGAGCAAGCCATAGGAGCTATGGGTTGGAGTAAAGTGGTCTTCTAATGGAGAGGTCCTGACTTCGAAATCATGTCAGAGAGCTACGCTGTTGACATTGTGCAAGTTTTTAATCCTCAATCTAGAACTTACTGGGGCACGTTGATTGCTTGCAAGAATCCATAGGCCTCGTACGCAGAGTAAAGTCCTGAATACACGATTCTGATTGGTTGAAAGTTTAGTTGTGTTTTACCTTTAAAGCTGTATTTAATCACAACCGACATGCAAGGTGTAATAAACACCAATCAATTAGATCTAGAAAAGAAAATGTGATGTTTCTTGGAGGCCTACAATGGAATATGAATCTTACTCATGCTGTACATGCTATGTTTAAAAGTTATTTGTCACCCTCAGGTGTATTCAATTATCATGTTTCAGAAGATTAATCCATTAGATGAAAGATAATCTATGCAAAATCTGAGTTTGATTACCATCTGAAAATACAGTGTAGATCGCCCTGAAATCCACGACACTGAAATCCCCTGATGCTTGAAGCTGCATGGTTAGGCTGCTCCCCGAGGAAAGAATCAAGCTAGGCCTGTCTGTACCACAGAGCGTACTACCAAGCTGGCTGGAAGATGTGCTGTGACCATCGAAAAATGTCACACTGGCATGGTCGCAGTTATCATTTTCATAACTATACCTGATGGAAAGCACAACATAATAACATTTGCCTTCACGAATGTTTCTTTTTACAAATGGTCAACGGTCAACCTCTTTGGTTGTCATCAGACATCATTTTCATCCTCTAATAATCCATTTTTCAAGAATGTGAAAAACATAGCTTTGAACTTTGAACTTTAAATATATCGTCATTGTTCTCGTCATCCTTGTTATTCTCATAATTCTCCTTGATCATTGCAATCAGAGATATAGTCTTGACATTTCTTGTTGAAGATGATTATCGACAAAAATGTATAAAAACGTACATTTTGTCATCTTTCCATTAACCTTACCTTCTACTGACATCAAACCAACGGAAGTCGACCATGACCCTGGTGTAAGGGTCATCTGCCTGGATCAGATAGGAGCAATCGATGGTGACATTGTACAGGTCAAAGGTTAACTGGTTTGAATGAGATTTCAATTCCTTGCTGAACGACTCCGCGTCTGCCGTTGTTGCTAGGCAACTGCCGTCTTCGGAAATTAGAATATCTGCCGTGTTGAACAATTTGATTTGATGATAACATTTGAAAAAAATAACTTTCGTTTTCATTACGATTTCAAAAACTAGTTTCTATCAATTTCATGTTCACAATTTTGTTCCATCAAGTTTAGAAATGTGAAATCAGACATCTAGCATGCAGGACATGGATAATAATAGTACTGAAAGAATCGTCAATCTTACCCTAGGAAAGAAAAGAATGGCATGTAGTGGGCAGAGGGGGGTAAACAAGGGGGCAGTCCTCCTTTTACCGGAGGCAGGGTGCGGAATTCCTAGACTGCCGGGCAGTCCTGCGGGCCGTAGACCTACTACAAGTTTTTGTTTTGTTTTTGGTTCTTGGTGTTTTTTGAGGGGGGGGGCTTAAAAACGGGGAGGGGGCAATGTCTCCGTACGATGCTGTATACGCCACTGAGAAACCATCTAACAAAATTATTATGATAAATAGTAATCCTAAATAGATCTAGAGCTTATCATGTAATGACAAAAATCCATACAAGTTTTTTTTACATGTCAGACGCCCATTATCTGACCGAGACGTTTTTGCCTTCCGGAAAATTTGAGGCATCTCTTGTCGGTCCCATTCAAATGATTGTGTTTAGCAAAGCCTCTAACCTCAACTATATGTACATCTATATAAACAGTATTGAAATAAAACATTAATGCACTGACCTGTTGCTATGTCGGGCTGATTCGCAGTGTCCGGAGTCGTCTGCCTCGCCAAGCATGCATCAACTCTATTACTTGAGATTAACAACAGAAAACAAGCTATGAATAAAATACTGATTTCATATCTGGCCATTTTATACTTTTAGTTTATAGGCAATACGTCCCAAAGCTGTCCTACTATAGTTTGCCAAAGCTTGTTATTGTAGGGAGTATGATGCAGACTGTATTTTGGCTAGTGTTTGACAAGTTCTTGTCGAACTTGTTTGCATGGTGCAATGTTGCCTGGCAAACTTCAACCTGAGCGAATGGTATGTCTATCTCTTTCTCTCTCTCTCTCTCTCCCCCTCTCTCTCTCTCTCTCTCTCTATCTATCTCTCTCTCTCTCACACACACATACATTATTTCTCTCTCTCTCTCACACACACACACACACATTCTTTCTCTCTCTCTCTCTCTCTCTCTCTCTCTCTCTCTCTCTCCCTCCCACTCTCCCTCCCCATTTTTTTTGTTTTTTGTTGTTGTTTTTGTGGTTGATAATGTCTGTATATGCCGACTTTCCCTTTGTCTCTCAATTTCCCTTTGTACCTTTGGCGTGTAAAGAAAATGTTGATGTTGATTCCTTATCATTATCCAATGATAAAATACCCCAAACCTGCATATTATAAAAAACAGGAATATAACAAATCAAGTTCAAAATTACTGTTTAATGATTTCGCGTGCTTTTTGTAAAAACTGGAATTAATCAATATCCTATAGTGAACCTTCTTCTTTTATACAATGATTTTATACCATGCTGTGAATTATTATTCTTTAAAAAGTGACCAGAAAGTTAAGCCCTTCAGAGCGTGATGAAGACTCATCTACAGTGTTAGCCATCGTTACTGTGCATTATGATTATAGTTAGCTATTTTGTTAAACCTGACAATCCGACTATTGACCCCTAACTGTTCCAAGGCATCTTTCATCGCAACACTTTGAATTAATCCATTAAAAACGAGGGAACTTATTCATTAGAGTACGACATGGACGATGTACCGTTCACACTCGTGTTTCATTAGTGTCGAGTTATCACATCAGCTGTTAGACCATGACCCGCCCGGGACGCACCCGCTTGGTCGAAACCACACCTGCAATATTTTTGGAATTTATGACTTTTCCCCTTTATCAATGAGTATAATACTTATCACTGAATTTTCATGTCAATATTGTATCCATTGTCATAGCATTTGTTGCATTTTGAACGTGACGATTGTAAAAAAAAAAAAAAATGTGTATTTGTTAATTGCAAAGTGAAATAAAGTTGAACTGAACCGAACACTGAATTATCTATTAATCCTAGAAATTGAATTCTGTCGTATCCAAACATATAACAGCGTCTTCATTATCTTTTTTATTGTAATTATCTCTCCTATGAGACTTACAAATTAATTAGGTTTAGTATTCCATCTGCACACACTTGGCATCCTGGACCTGATTTACTGTTGATTTTCATGAAACTTTCCGTATATGGTTAATACTCCGCAATTTTCTTAAACGTATACTCTTATGCTTTTCAAAGTTGCTTATCTAGTTTAAAATGAATTGAAGGTCTGGGTTGGTACCGTTAACAAGAAGACTTGAATAATGATAGATCACCGATGAGGAACCATTGCTACCCATAATTATCACCAGGGCGTGACGGCTACGGGGTGAGTGTCACGAGTAGAAATGGGGCTTGCCTGCCCCACCCTAAACACTCTACATAACTCACATGTCAGCGTCAGTATTATTTTGTTGACCCGAGCCCTAAAAACGCTATAATTAAGTACATATTTTATATGCGTCATTGAGAAATTACTTGGAAATCCTATTTTGGTTATTGTGAAACAAACTCATGACTTATCCGCAGTCATAATTCGTAACAGCCAATTACATTCAAGATTCAATCTGTGCCGCTTTGAACAGCTGGATTTGTCTGGCTATTTAGAAAATAGTGGCCCAAATTAATGTATACCTTATGCAATTCAATAAAATGTATGTTATTCATGCTTAAGAAGTATTAAAAAAAAAAAATTTTAAACGCTCCACCGCCATTGCGTTTCAGGAATAAAAGTTGAATAAAAGTATATTCGCCTACTGTATTTGATTCTTGTATCATTAAGTAGAAAAAGTCTGATTTTTTTTTTGGTTTTGTTTCAAAACAACTGCTTTTCTATGTTTATTTATTCTCCTTTTCGTTCTTCATCTTTCCTTCGAGGTTTTCTTTCACAATATAATGCTTGAATAACAAATTAGTCAGAAACAAGTAGTCTTCAATATTTACAGTGCTGTTTATATGACTATGTTTGTCTGTATATTTGATCTTTGTGGAGATTATGCTGAAACAAAAAAAAAATAATAATTTTGTTTACCCAGGGAAGCCTCATCAGCATCAATCTGTTCTTCTTGAGGGCCCTGCAATTATTATTACCCCAGCACTGCCAGGTACCCATTTACTCCTGGGTGGAGAGGGACAAAATGTTGGTAAAACATCTTTTACAAGGATGTAAGCACCCAGCGGGGATCGAACCCGGGGTCTCTCGTATGAGAGTCAAGAGCCTTCACCAATATACCAAAGTGCTCCCATCATCTAAAGATGATATTAAATTACAAACAAAACAGTGCATCGTATAAGTGGCAAACCATTTACCTGGTGAAACAGCGATTATTGACCCCACTCCCTTCCCGCTTAAAAAAACAGGACAGAAATTATCCCCTAACCCTCCTTCATCATCAACGCTGGCACCTGCGCGCCAAAAGAGCGTGAAATCTCATTTGAGCTCGCCAACCAAGAAAAGAAAAATTAATATCTCGTGAGGCTGCTTCAAGGAAATATATCTATCTTTACATCTGTAAATATTACTCTGATTCCGTTTTTTGTTTTGCCCGTCGGCCCAGCTGTTCGCGCCCCGAGCTCGCCCGAGAGGAAACGTCAATATGCTTCTATGGACTGTCCAGTGATTGCTTTGGGCAGACGATATTATACTGCTTGAAAATTCGTTAGTTAAAAGCTTAGAAAAATGGAAAGCTTTCAGGCACTTTGTGATTGTTGCCCTGCTGAAAATAATTACACGATGGAATTATTGGTTTCCCTCGAACTTGGGGGGACTGGAGCCTGAAGCGGGTACCAATTTGTAATTGGTCTTGGATTTTATGAATCCAGTATCTATTAACAGCAAGGATATCTTGTAGATGTGTTGTGGTCTAGTGGATAATTCCCCGGACTGTGAATTACAAGGCACAGGGTTCAAATCTTGGCGCAGCACTAGTGTCTTCTGGCAATTATACATTAATCTACATTTGCCACACTCGACGCAGGTTAAGTAAATAGGTGCCTAGCAGGAATAAATTCCTTGAAATGCTAGAGCGCCATAAGAGCAACCAGGCTCAAGCCGGCGTAATGATTGTGGAGTGCCAGAGTATCAGGTCTGACAGACATGTGCGCTACACAAGAACCCACTATTATTATTATTATTATTAAATTGGGTCATTCCTTGCTTCATAATCAGGAGCAATACCTTGTGCAGAAAACATGTGGTTAATCATTTTTTTACAGAGAGAGAAAAAAAAAAAAGGTATGAAGGGAAACTTATTTCTACGCCAAAGCAAGTTATAATTATTATGCACCAACGAGGCTTCTTCGGGTACGACCTCTCTATATTGTAAATATCTAATCCGTCTATTTTGTTGATGTTTTAGTATATTTATGATAACCAGCTAAGTAAAATCGAGGTAAAAATTGAAAGTTAGATAGTTACGTTTGCTATGGATCGGTATTCAGAACAGAGCTTTGAAATGAACAACTGACAACATTATTCGCATTTATTTTAGACGATAAGACTCAATTGGCCTTTTTGGAGGACGCTCTCCCATGTCAAAGCAACAGAAGTTCTTCCTACAAGCCCATAACTTCAAGGACCCCAAAACATGCTATTCTTTTCCCCTCTTCCTTTACCTATCTCATTCTCATTATTTCCCGTCTTGTTCATTTTGCTGAAGCCATTACCTTACTAGAAATCAAAACATAAGTTCACCTCTTCTAAATGCCTTCTCATTCTCGACTCCCTTCTACTTAATTTAATTATGGACCATACTCTTGAATTCATCATCGACTCACAATTTGGTTATTAAAACAAACAGTTGGTTTACTTGCTTCTCAAGTAAATTTCCAGTATGAATCTGCAAATTTTGAATTTCAGAAAAATTTCCTACTTTATTGTCATTACACAGTGGAATGGATTACTAGTATTTCCGTGACTCTGGCCATACGAAAACTCGACACTGCCTAAACCATGTAAACCAAACCAAAAGCATATTAGTAACTTCACCCGTTATGGGGACTAATCCTCTTTCTGTCAACCATATCCTTCTCTTTTCCAACATGCCTTAGTTCCTTTCATCTATTTTTTAAAATCTCTCTTCAAAAACCACACCAAAAACCACCCACTATAGTCCAGTAAGAAGCATTATGGGTGCCGATCATGGGGCACGTGGGGCAGTTTCCCTATCTCCCAAGTCCTGTGCTTAAAACATTAACCGTGCATCCTCTGCGGTGTATGCTCCCAAGCTATATGTCCCCCTGTAATTTCGGTAAAGGCCCCTACTGTGTATCCTATGCAGAAAATAACCCGATCTTTGAGTTTGCACCCCCCCCCCCCGAAAATGGACCTCCATTCCCCCCCCCCCCCCCCTGCAATTCGGCAGTCTCCCCCTCAAACCTGTTAGTAAATACCACACTTCCTCCGCCTAACTTCCTCCCTTTCTTGCGGAGGTGCCACCCTCAATTAGATTGATAATAGGATGGAGAATAGACAAAATACGTGGGATGCTAAGGTGTCACTCTGTTGGTGAGTCTATTATAATAAGAGTGGTTGAAACCTGATGATTTCTTGTCCGTAGGAGTACTTGCGAAAAAAAGTTGAAGAATAGACAATGATATTTAATGAGATGATAATATAGAAAAAAAAATATGAATGAATATTATCTAAAAGGGATCGAATGAAACTTTTGGGATGTGGTTTGACCTACATGATTGCAGAATTTGGTTGGTCTGACAGTTAAGTCACACGTAGACCTACAAAACACAATCAAGTTTGAATGTTACTTTATAATATAATGTTGTACATAATGATCTTTGCGTACGTTGTTGCTTTTTAGAAAAGAAAGAATATCCCTAATGATATTCACAAATATATTAAGACAAATTTTTCCTTTTGAATCTCACACCATATCTGTTCACAAGATGCCAAAGACTGTACATTTATTATTTTAAAAAAATAAAAGCGGTAATATCTGAATTAAGAAGTTTGAATAAATACTGTACTTCTCTGATTTTAACAGTTTTGATCCTCACGGCATCATGAAAACAAAAAGCTTCTCATCAAGTCCTCTTTTCCAATATTACACGTCAATCCCCGTAGCAAAAGTGCGACGAGCAACGCTCGAAGCTTAGAGATTAAATTAGCTGGAATTAGAGATTTCTGCCCTCTATTACCAAAATACTGATTATAACTTCCTGATTGGAATTTTCAGCGACGAAAACTCGCGGTGACGAAAGACGGTGACCCGCAAGTGCTCCACATCGAACGACGGAGGTTGTTCCAACTGGTTGTTGATAATTTGGTCTCGCTTTGATTGGATGGCAGAAGTCAGACTGTTTTACGTATTAGACTCACAATAGATCATCTTTAAAAATATTTTAATTAACAGGCTCACCGTATGCTTTTATCATTATATCCCAACCTTTCTTAATTAAACATTCTATCCAAATACGCTTTTCAGTTTGCCAACAACTGGATTTGCCGAAAACTTGTCCAACAAAATAGAAGTCCTCACTTTGTTAAATTAGGACAAGTATGTCTTCGAACTTACTGATTTTCCGGCAAAAAAAAAAAATCATGTTTGCCTATGAAATCTTTAATGTTGGGGGCGTCACAACAACTTTTTCCGCTTTCGATGCCTCTGGCTCTGTGAGCTGAGCAAAATACAAAAAGAATTTCGTGTATGCATTGCTTCAAATATTGTCCACGAATTGGCACTGTATACTACATTTCTGAAATACTACCACAATTATGATACTAAATCAAGAATGTGTGGGGCATAAGAAAATGTGACGACATACTTGCAGTGCTCGTCCATCATGTCCATATACGAATGGGTCTAATACGTACAGTCAGGCATGGGATTGGTCCCCCAGTCCTCTCCCTTCATGGAACCACTGTGCGTGGTAGGTAATAAGTCGACATTTCAACACAATGCTAAGTCAAAGTAAACCCGCTGTGATCAGGTAACATAATGTGTTGGCGCAACAATAGCTTGGGGCAACTCTTCCCGAAGGCAACCGTGGAAGTCCCTGTAATTTGCCTGGACGCCTTGGTAATGACCTAGTGACAACTGACTTTTAAGACCGACTCCACTGAAGAGACAATGCAATGTGGGAAAATATTGTATAATTAGTGCTGCTTATGAAGACACTCAGTTAGACTGTAGATGATTGGAGTTCAAATCTAAGTTCGATGTTTTTATGTCCTTAGACAAGGTATATTTGCTTCAGTTGTTTATCTCGACCCAGGTTTAGAAAATGTTTACCTGGTAGGGACTAGTTAATTAGATACTTTAAGTACTGTATAACATCGGCTGTCGAGATTAATGCAGGATATATCGTATACGCAATAGACAAGAGACTTGTGAAATACGAAGAAGTTTTTGTCTATTGACGTTCATGTTTCTGCGGGGAACATGTTGTGTTCATCAGTAGACAACGGAGAATTAGACGAATGAGGATAATATTCATTGAGATAAACTTTTCAATGTTTAGTGATGATGATGGTGGTGATGCTGCTGCTGCTGATGATGATGATGGTGACGGTGGTGGTGGTGGTGGTGGTGTTGGAGATGATGGTTATGGCGGTGATGATGATGGTGGTGGTGGTGGTGGTGGTGGTGGTGATTTCGGTGATGATATGGATGTTGATGATGAGAGTTACGCTTAATTTAATTATAAAGGTTAAAATCAGAACCATTGCCATGGAATGGGAATGGTTTGGTTGAATAAGATTCTTTCTTGTCTTGCGTCAATAAAATTCACGTTTCGTCAGCGTTTCGTCACCGTCATCATGTCTACCATTTCCCGTACAAAAAAAATCATCACTAAACTGCTTTGCATGCAGTCAAAAGGATAAACAAAGGGAACCCACAGATGTCTTCAAGATCATCTCTGACACCTGTATATCAAGATGTTATGGTAATGAATTTATATGGCACGTCACAATCCATCAATTATATCATTACTTTATTTCTCAAGTGAGAATGCTCTTTCTTTGCTTCATTGAATGCAACGCTGTTTTAGAAAACGAATGATTGTCAAAGGTTTTTGAATTATTCCAATTATTCTAGTATAATAATGTTCTCCGTCCAACAGGTCGCCAATCGAAATTGGAAATGAAATGTACGGGGAAACAGAGCAACATCTTTTGCTCTCCGAAAAGTCATATATCGGTCGCAACTTTTAGCCTGTTTCTTATTTTTATGTTCAATATGACCAACCCCAAACATCTGACAATAGATTGACGCTCATGACCTTTACTGCGAAATAATACATGAATCAAATAAGCCTCAGACGCTACTGATTTGGCTTACGTCTCATATGATTTATAATAAGACCTTGATGCTTGGATAAAATTAACAAGGAAGGCAACTCTTGCCGTAATGTTCGTCCAGCCTTAGGCAGAGATTAATCGAAATTGATCTGAATGATGCGTGATTTCCTATAGAATAATCTTCTCGGCACTCTCATGCAATCGACTAGGCGGAAAACTCTTTTAATGTTTTCGACGGGCCCACAGACACTTTTGATCTAGAACCATAATCAGCTATAGATTTAGGTTCTTCCATGCAATTGTCATGAAAGTCGACTCCGACAATATTTGGACGTACCTTAGATACGGGTATAACAGTTCCTTTGGAAGTTTGACGATTCCCGATCCAATGGGGGAGCAGGAGGCGGGCATCCACTCTAGGGGGAGGAAATTTCCATATTATACTTCACAATATACCCATAACGGATTTAACAAATATATGATGATATTACTACAACAAATTGGCTTCTTCAACGTGTAAGAAAATAAAGGTACTTTCTTAAAGAGAGCGCTTTTTAATGCAATAACGAATAAATTGGATGAACGGTATATAATCTCCTGGAAAAGGGTCATGGTGAGAATATTGTAATAAATTGAGAATATATACACAACTGAAAAATAACTATAAGATAGAGATCTACCTCTTTCTAGACGTCGATAACACACACATTATAAACTGTGCAAAACTAAAAATAAGCAACATTAAACTTATGATAGAACAAGGTAGATACAAAAAAAAACTCGCTGTAAGCATTAAAATATGTCCATAATGTCAGACCTCGGTAGAGGACGAATAGCATTTAATAATCGATTGCAATACTCTCCAAGCACTAAGAACTGAACCATTCAACCAGTTAAAGAGTGTGTTCCCGGAATTTGTAAGCATTATTGATGGGGGAAAAAATAATTTACTATTAGTAAAAAATAATTTACTATTAGTTTACTTACATCCATATCTTTATAAAGATATGGATGTAAGTAAACTTTGTGTAATTGGACTTAGCAATAGGTACATAGAAAGATTGAATCACGGCTATAGAAGACAAATTAATTAAACACTGTAACCGCCTTGATTTAGTCCTCACTTAACTTTGTAACCTGTTACTTATTACAGAGCTACGGGCAGCTCTTTGTATTCGCCTACAAACTGACTCTGATCGGACCCAGGTTCGAATCTCAGTCACTTTTTTCGGTTGGTGACGTTAAAGGTCGGTCCCAAACGTAAATAATCATATTTCATTGGTACACGTCTGTCAAAACTCAATTACACACACAAACAAGTGTTATTTGATATGTACAGTGCTTGAATGTTATGATATAACTTGCTCCTATATGTTTTGTTGAGGCTGTGTTTGTAATTAATATGCTTCGCTCATATTCTGCTTTATTTTTCAACGGTTGATATTGCTATAACACCCACTCTGTTTCAGTTACCAAGATTACTCTCCGTTGAGTGAATCCGTTATATACAATATTTTTTGGATAAAATTTGCCTTTGTGTTGTTGAGGTTTTGTTTATATTCAACATGATTCTTTTTTGTTGCTGTTTCTGTCGTTTTTCTCTCTCTTTTCTCTCTCTTTCTTTCTTTCTAATGACAGAAACATTGTCTGTAGAGTATGTAATCCAATATTTTTGTTTCGATATATTGTGCCTTTGTTTTGTTGAGGTTTTATTCTTTTTAACACGCTGCTATAGTATTTTCTTTGTTTTTAAAGATAGCAAATGTAGAGAATAATGCCACTGTGCGATTTGGTTTTGAGGTAATTTTTCTACGTTTTTGTAGAGGTTTTGTTTCTATTTAACATGCTGCTATGAAATTACCATGGTTATGTTTCTAAGTAAGTATAGCGACATTACTTTTCTGTCCAATATATAATCTGATATGTACAGCTTTGTTTTTATCATTTTTATGTTGCTATAATGTGCCTTTGCTTTTTTTTTAAATTTGCGTTGCTTTTTAACATGCTCCTGTTGTGTTTTGTTTTGTTGTGTTGTGTTTTGATGATTAATGTTCTCAACGAACTCATGAAGAAGCAATCGATCTGCCCAAATTCTGCTGATAGTCAGTGTCAGAAGGGCGTTAATTCATAGAGTTAATCCTTTCAGGGCAGGAATTATTCAAGGGCTAAATTGATCACATTTTGTTCTTCAAATTGGCAACAATAAAAATTTTCTTTTAGTGCTACATGGTTCTAATAAAATGTAATGTCTTTGAAAACAATATACATGGTTAGAAATCTATCGAAAAATTGAAGAAAAAAAATGCCAATTTTGATTTTAAAAAACAATGATTTTGAACCTCTCGATGTGTTGCCAATTTAAGGATCTTAAAGCTTATCCTCTTTTTTAAAATTTCTAGCATCAAACGCAATATGGTCATGCAATAAAAATTGACATAATGTGTGCAGAAAATTTTGCTCTTTCTACTCATGTATCTGGTACATTTTTTAGAGCTCTGAATCAAAATTTATTGAGCCAAACCACAAAATGTGGTCAATTGTCTTCAAAGGGTCATCAATACTCTCTGGCCTTTCATGCAATTTGAGCGTTTGACATACAATTTGAGCCCCATTAATGTTCACGATCAACTCATGTGTACGCAATCGATCTGCCCGAAGTATGATACTGTCTGCTTGCCGGAGAGTCGGAGTCAGGGTCAGAAGTGTATTATTCCTATACTGAGTCGACAAACATATGCCTCTCAGCCAGTGGCGTAAATCCATTTTGAAATTGGGGGGGGGGGGGACATTCGCCTCCAAAATTCTCTGACAAGCAAAAAAAAAAAAAAAAAAAAAAAAAGGTTATTCAAAAAGGTGGGGGGGACATTCGCCTCCGAAAATTCTCTGACAAGCAAAAAAAAAAAAAAAAAGGGTTATTCAAAAAGGTTGGGGGGCATTCGCCTATCTTCAAAAAGGCTGGATTTGCGCCCATGCTCTCAGCAGACGATATTACTTCAATGCATTTAACGATGGCGGTGACGATGACGATGACGAGCTCGAAGACATAGCTTGGTGTGATAGAAGTCTGGTTTGATTTCTAGCATACCCTCGGTACTTCCTTACATGCGCGTACCGAGGGGGTTGTTTTAGGTGTCCGAACACCTCTCTTTTGTGTTATTTGGTGTTAAAGCACTCCCCTTTAGCATTGCTGATAATTATTTTTTACTTTTTTTTTTTTTTGCTTGTCAAAAAATGCTGATAATCTTTTTTTTTTGTTTTTGTTTTTTGCTTGCTTGTCAGAGAATTTTGGTCGCTTTGCTCCCTCGCTCGTACAATAACGTAGATAAGTTTGGGCACTGGGGGAGGGGGCGCAACTTCTTTATTTGCCCCGGGCGCCATAATCCCCAGATACGCCACTGCATAGATCTGACTGAAATCTGGTATAATTTCCGACAATTAAGCTCTCTGCACCCCGTGGAACTTGCATGCAATAAATTCAAAGTAAGACAGCCCCGGTAATGTTTTCAAAAAACCCACAGACCCAGTTCGATCTGACTGAAATCTGGTATAATTTTCGAACATTAAGTCTTCCTTACGCCTGGTAATTGCATGTAAGCAATCTAAAGAAAGACGAGCAACCCTGGTAATGTTCTCGATGAACCCCAGATGAAGATCACCCTGACCGAGGTCTGACAGGGCTTCCGACAGGTCCTCATTGCTTGCTGGTTCCAATATCCTGCACCTGTCCATCCATTCATTAAGCAAAAGAGACCTTCAGGAGGTTTCGTTTAGTTGTGAACATGGGAGAAAGGGACAAGTTCTATAGGACAAGGTCATATTCTTGCATGTTATGGATGAGATTGCTTCCATATTCTGTTTTTGTCCAGTTCGGATTTTTAAAAAAAACTGGAGGCAAAAAGAAAAAGGAAACTATGAAGTATTCACGAATGGGTAGACGAAAAATTTGTATATGCGTTACATGGAGAACAAGAGGGACATACATGACATAGAGCGATGATAAGTGCGCAAAAAGATTTTTTAAAAGAGCAAAATACAGTAATATAAGGAGATAAGTAGAGAGGGGAGAGGGGAAGGAAGAGAGAGATAGAGAGGGAAAGATAGCCTTTTTAAACCCAACTTAACAATAGACATATATATATTTCGTGTCTACAAATTGGTTGGGATTTATCGATTTAAATTTATGTTTATAGGCCTATAGACTCTATTATCTACCTACCAAAATCACAATATGCTGAAAATAATCCATATTTACGTCATGTAAAATGTTGCGTTTATTTATTTTGTTTGTTTGCTGTCGTTTTTTCCTGTAGCGAAACTAAGATTCAATTATTTATTCCAATTTTAATTGCTTGTGATATTAACCATCGTTATAAGTCATAATACATTTTTTTCTTCAAGAAGACAGCGTTTAGGTTCAAAACTTGTATGTGCCTCAGGTCAACCTTCAGCCATGAAAATAACATCCCCAAAATGCCAACCTTGATAAAACTTTATTATCATATTTCCTCCAATGTCAAGTTGGTTTCAAAAACTTTCGACACGTCCAAATCTATTGTATGCTACGACGTGATTCGATTCTGCAAATTTCTCTATCACTATTGACATAGACTGGCACAATTTCGCCAGGATGGATGTTGTCTCGAATTGCCCGAATGTTAATCTTCACGTTTTATTACAAAAAAATACCCCCCCCACCAAAAAAAAAAAAAAAAAAAAAAAAAAAACATCATTTTTTTTTATGTCCTCACCTCCTGATCAAAATGCATGATTAGACCTAATGTACATTTTGAAATAAATGCTCCTGTCATTATGTATAGCCTAAATAATCATTGTCTTCCTCCTCATATACTAGATAGCACGGGATTACTTTGTGAATGTTTAAACTTTTCTTTTTGCTATAAAGCGACTGACTATTTATGATGCTTCATTGCTTTTTTTTTCTAAATCAGAGGTTATCAGGAAAATATGGAAAACCAAAGAAAAAACGCAACTATTTTTCTTTCCAATAATTTCTTGAATCATAGGGCATGATAGGGGGGGGGGGGTCACTCGGTATGGTGTAATTTTCCGTTACAAACAAGATTAATGAGAACAACAATGTTATCTAAGAAAAAAATATTTTGTATCGGAAGAAGGGGGATGAGTAAGCCCGCCTGCATCACCCACGAACACAACTGACCTTCGGTGTATCATCGTGTAATAATTACTCCAATCTGAAGTGCGCCTATTAGTCGTGATTTACTGCAACAAATAATTAAGAACAATGGGTGTCAATTACATACGCCGTGAAGCGTATGTGGGACTAAAGAGCTTCCTCTTCAGTCCCACGTACGCTTCACGGTGATGTCATGGGTCATCCAATGTCCCAATGGATTTTTATATTTCTATCCTTTTCTCGGTGACCTAGATCAGCTTGTAGAAGACGTAATATAGCTGTCGTCAACACCAAATTCAATTTGGCGGTAATTTTCGATGGATTTGGAAAGGAATTCTGGGTACATGATACAGCCTTGGATGTGTCAAGGCTTTGGTAATGTTTGAAGAATGAGTTATGCTGGTGATTGATTGGTTAGTTAAGGATTTCTTTTTTATAAGTTTTACTTATAAAAAGTATGTCACTCCGGGGTTCATTTTCAGGCATAAAACTAGCTCCTATGACCATGATGACTAGTAAGTATATAGGTCTATATATCGGGTGTCAATCAATTTCATAATCAATACATGGATATATTTCCCTATATCATTATCATTTAATTGATTTATCAATTAAACTATCAATCGCTCAGTCACATTACCAATTTATTATCATACGCTCATAACAACCATTCATATTTATAGGAAACTCATCCTCCCACAAAATTAATGACGACAAACAACACAGACAAGTAATCATAAAAGGATTTTTGTTTAAAGGTCACTGTGGGTACATCCAGCCTCTTTCTCTCTCTCTCTCTCTCTCTCTCTCTCTCTCTCTCTATATATATATATATATATATATATATATATATATTTCTCCCTCTCTCTCTCTCTCTCTCTCTCTCTCTCTTTCTTCTTCCTATTCCAACCCAACACACTCTTTTAAATCTGTAAAACGAGTAAAATGTGGAGGTAAAAGTATGATTTTCTCCCCCCATAACCCCTGAACAGTAATTTTCCTCATTTCTAGCAATGCCTTCTAACTTTGGGAATCTCCCTTTTTCTTCAAATAAAGAATCCTCTGAGAACTGTGATAAGCAGCATCGTACACGCCATCATACTAAGCCTGTAGATGTTAATCCAGGAAAGATTCGTTCTTCTTTCTCGTCGCCGGAGGCGCCAGATCAATTGAAGGCCAACAGCTTCATTATTAGTGATTTTTGTTTAAAGTAACTCTCGACCTAGAAAGCCCGAGGTCACTGACAAATTCGTCCTTTAAAAAGCGATTATTAAAAAGATTCTACAGGCGAAATTGTTGACGAAATACCATCTGAACGGTGCCGTATCATGGTCCATGCTAACTAAATTAAAAACACAAATTTCCTTTAAGTTCATTAATGGGCATATGACACCTGCATCTAGATAACTTCTTAAAACAACAAACACGAACATTTCTATTAAACAATACAAGGCAGAATATCATTGACATCGTATATTTTGTGTGTTTCCGCTTCAAATTTTAATTTCAGATGTGTGTTTTACAAAAAAATATACAAAGTATAATACACATTTTTCCCAGAAATATAACTTTCCACAATACTAAAGGATGAGAGAGATCAGTCGGACCAAAGTATAACAAGAAGCGTGACTGTCAAGGTGGACATTAATTTTTTTTTTTGAATGACTCTTAATTCACATGTTCTAATTCTACGAATATGATTTTAAAATTGCAAAACAAGTTGAGCCTGTCGAACACATTATATTTTCCTTTCTTTCAATTCTTCTCATAATATGCCTAACTGTTTATGATGATGTATTCCTGGACAAAAAAACTCAGAAATAATTTGAGTGTTTTATAACTTTATAGCATGACATACGATTAAAAGTGTGTACCATCCTACACTCAGCAAAACACAAGAAAATGGACCCTTTCTGTTGTTTAAAATTTTCAAATAAACCGTCAATAAAATGGAATAGAATATTTGTATCAATTTTCAAAAAATAAATAATCAATGAAAAAAATTAAAACATCGATTAATATCAAGTTTTGAACTTTTATGGTTGGATGTGCATATTCCTTGAACATATAGAAGGTCTGGAAAAGGAAAACTGCAAAAATAGAGCAAGTTAGTAGCCATTCGTTAATGAACATGTGCATCTGTAAGACATTCTTGTTCAACAGTGAAAAAAAAGGAACTGATGAAAAACTATGAGGAAGATAGAGTGCATGCAGTCTCATGACTGCATGGTAATGACAAGCAAATTCAATTGTTTCTCGTGATTTTTTTTTCTTTCATTGATTTAATATAACTTTACGCGATGGAAATTCTCATTAACATTTGAATGGCCAGATGCCCCATTTTTGCAATTTTCTTTCAGAGACTCATTTATTGTCATGCGTGAATGGTATGATTCCAATTGCATATCATCTTAAAGAGGATGAATTTATGTTTATTTTAATATATGAACGATAAGTTTATATTAAATATTTATTCGAAAATTTGAAAATAGTGACCACTTTCTCTTTTTGCTGAGTATATATCGCCAATGATCTCAAAATTTTCAAGTAGGAAATTCATGTAATCTCATAAAACACACAAAGGTTGTTGCCCAATTTATTATGGTACTTAATAAACCGGTACAACAAAACCACATGCCCGTATATTAATACCCATACACGTATACTATTTCATTCACCTACATACATTAAAAAGGCTTTATAAGCTACCTGCAAATTACTTTGAAAACATTACATAAAGTATCCTTAATGATGTCCTGTCCTGCATACCCTCGAAAGAGCAATGTCCTGCTTGATCATTCTATACCGGATCAGAGAACACCGAGTTGAAGATGTCCTTCAGAATTGTCAAAGGAACAATTTTTATGAAGATCATGAATTTGTAATTATTTATTAGTTTCTCTGCAGTGCATTTTTTAAATACAGTGTAAACTGAATGTTATCATGGTTATGATATTTCTTGCTTTTCTCATAATTTCAAAATGTATAAACATTTGTAATGAAATCTAAGTTATGAACTAACAAGTTGTTGTTTTCTAAACTGTAACGGGAACCTAACTAAATAAGAACTGTATTTTTACATTAGTGGTATATATGTATGGACATCTTACTTACATTCTTCTTCTTACCTTTATCTTCCTTTCTTATTTTTTAAAGATTAATAATGAAAATTTGATATTTTGTCTTTGACTTGATATATTAAGAATAAATTATTTCATTATATTTTGTTGTATCATGATCAAATTTTTATATGAAATATTGATTTTATTATCTATGCATTTGTTTTGTAAAGCAAACAATAAACAGTATTAGCCTTCCGACTGCATATTTTGTTCTTTTTTTTTTTAATAAACCATTTCCATATCAAAACAATGACAAATTTATTAAGATACACCATTACAATTTTACGCAAATGTGAGAAATCTATAGTTTCTCGCTGAATTTCATTCAAAAAGAATGAACTATGGTTACGCCCAGTCTCTTTAATGTCTAATACTAGTATTCGAAACAATTGAATCGATTACGAGATCCATCGATCTATTTCTGTTGATATCCTGACAGTTTAACATCTTCAGGAGACAGTGTTGTACTTTTTACAAGTGCATGACATACAAAAAACATATTCATATAAATAATAATACCTTCATTTATTGGTCAGAACAAAATTATATCACATCCTCATTATGTCATCCGACAAAATATGAGAACAATAAAACATCACTTTTCATAGTGTAGGCATATACACGTGACGTCGATAAATGAGAATTTCACAGAGTTTACAAGTTCAAAGACTTTTTTATGTCCAAGCTTGTAATATGGAAGACCTCAGATTCCCTCAGAATGTACCAGGAGTGATTGCTACCTGTAATTAGTCCTTGGTAATTATTAGTCTTTAGAGAACTTTTAAAAGTTCACAATAAGAACCAAAAAAAATATCTTCAGAATGCCATCCATACTTGTCGAGATTGTAGTCAAAAGGACATTATACATTCCTCATACATCCTTCTCGCATTAATATCAATTTAGACATGATTATGCGGGCCAGGACATACCGAAAACAATATGTCCATGGCGCCAATACACTTGACCTAGTTTAAATGTCAACATAACACAGTGTAGTATGATGACCAAAGATCCGTGTCTTCATCGATATCATGTATAATTGCCTCTATTCGGTATATACCCCTATGGAAAACAGCTTTTGCTGTTAAGGTGTTCCACTCCGTAATGGAAGAATTGAATGATTAAAATGGTTGTACTAATGGGCTAAATGAAATCCTCCTTTAAAATTATCAAAATACCGAGTTTGTCCTCACCATCTATCATATAAGTAATAAACTTCACATTTGTAACTCAAAGAAGGCCTATCAATATTCGTATACAATGTCGTTTTTATTGGAAAAAAGATGAGTTTCCAAAGAACATCCTGGTGTTGATTGGCGTAAGGAAGATTATATCAAGGTTATGATGGTCCGTCATGTCGACTTTTTATGTTTTAAATTCTCTCCTCCGATTTTGAGTCATCTTGCGACCTATGTCCTCAGAGTCTTTTCACGTCATATCCAGGTCAAAATGCACCTGGCCTATGTCATTCAGATAATTATTCGAATATTATCATTTTACAGGCCTAGCTATAGGCTGCAGTGATTAAGCAGATTCCATCTAGCTTATTTGGTGTTTTATGGTAGACTACTTTCTTCCATTCATCTTGAAGACGTCTTCAATTCAACTAGCCACCGCAAAATCCGTCATCGCGGCTCTTGTGGCTAATTTGATCAAGGAATCCTTTTGCATCTGTAATTTGAAGCTCACCTTGCGAAAGTTTAATCTCATGAGAGCCGCAGACAAGATGTCGAGGAGCAGAGCTGAAGAACTGTGCCGAACTCGCCGCATCCTTTATCTCATCCGCTCTAGATGGCTTATTGGTTTAGCAGCGGTCTCGTAACCGGGCGGTCCTGAGTTCAAAACCAAGTCGATGCGCTAATGTCCTGCGGTAAAGCATGAATCCTCATTACCAGGTTCTTCGGGTAGGACCTGAAGCTGTAGGTCCCCTGGTTATCTTATCTCCCTAGATGGCTCAGTGGGAGAGCAAGTGGTCTTATAACCGCGAGGTACAAGGTTCGAAACCATGAGGACGCGCTAGTGCCCTTAGCTAAGGCATTAATACCAAGTCTCTCTGTAGGACTTAAAGGCGTATGTCCACCTTGTTGCTTACCTACAAGCATATATTTGCTTCTTTTAGCAGTCAGATAAAACAAGTCATTAATCAAATCATTTGATGAGACGGCCGGACCATTATTTGAGGGGTTCCTTCTTGGTAGAGTGGTTGTTGGCACTGACAATGTGTGTCATCTGCTTGTTGGAGATGATCCTGCGAAGAAATTTGGCGGGTTGGTCGATGTCTGCAAAGCGACACTGGATAATGCATCGGAGTACATCTGCAAGAAGAATATCAAAGACAAAGGAAAAATGTAAATAACAGTTCTCATTGAAAAAAATTGAATGAGGGCTCAGTTAGAAAAGTGATTGAGCGCCTTTGAATACTCTACATGACCATGGTGACGAATTATTTTCACCAGAAAACAATCTAGAAAGTATTACTCTCCCTATTAAGTGCCCATAGAACAGGAAAGAAATATGTTATTTAAGAATCCTTTCAGAAAAATAAACACTCAGTCTATCTTCGATTTAATTTGTGAGGTGTTAACGATCCCTAGTAGATTGAGTGAACATAATTAACAAACAACTACCGCTGTAGTCGCAACATGCTCAGTTAACCCTTTCAGGACAGGAATTATTTAAGAGCTAAATTGATCTCATTTTGTTCTTCAAATTGGCAACAATAATATTTTTCTTTTAGTGCTACATGGTTCTAATAAGGTGTGATGTTTCTGAAAACAATATACATGGTTAAAAAGTTTGTTGATAAGTTGAAAAATTGCCAATTTTGATGAAAAACAATGATTTTGAACCTCTCACTGTGTTGCCAATTTAAGGATTTTAAAGCTTATTGTTGTTTTAAAAATTCCTGACATCAAACGCAATATGGTCATGAAACAAAAATGGACATAGTGTGTGCAGAAATTTTTGCTCTTTCTACTCATGCATCTGGTATATTTTTTAAAGCTCTGAATCAAAAGTTATTTAGCAAAACCACAAAATGTGGTTAATTGTCTTGAAAGGGTTAATCCCCAAAATGTCTCATAGATGAGTCATAAGTAGTGTTCAGGTTTAACCTAAATCTTTAATGATCTATAACCCAAATAACTGTTTTGACACGGGGGTGGCGTAGAATAAAGTAAACGACCCCCATCTCAATTCTGCTTCAGGAAACTTCGTCTGGCTCATAGAGTCCGATATATGGACACTTGGGACAACGGGGGTCTCCAGACAAAAAGAGGGAGGGTCATGGTTGGGCTAACTTTGAGATGACCACCTCTTAGAATTACCTCCGAAAAAAATGCATTTGGTCATGAATTCTAAATGAAGTCTAAATTTCCTCTTTTGATTTAAATTACAGGGAGTGGTATCTAAGTGTATACTTTATATAACTTCTTCCACCCTGGTTTGAAATTGCGTTTGGTTTATAGAGCACATAAACAGTTCACCTGAGAGAGAAATGGAAAATGACACCTTTCGGATATTGCTCTGACCGTAATCTTGAGACCGCAATCCATTACTTATTTTGTCTTGCTTTTAGATACACACTGGAACAGATTGATTAAGAGGTAGGGAGTGTCGAGTAATTTACCGTCTTTTAAATGTTTCCGCGTCTTTCTCTTGTGTTTCTTCCCATTTTGTTGAAGGGAAAGAAAGGAAAGTTCTTTGATGCAACTGAATTTGAGTCTACTGGGAATAGTAACCGGGACAAGAAATGCTTCGGTCATCACGGCCATGATTCCAAAGTCAGAATTCTCCCTTTTTTAACAAACTAAAACAAAGCATATTTTGAGCAGACGATATAGGCTTCCCTGCTATCTCCTCCGATGCGTCTTCCAATATTGGAATTTCCTTGCAAGACGTTGACCCCATCTACACTTTCTGTGACCTGACGCACAGAGGCCCGTCACCACTGGACAGGCATTCTCGATTTCACAAACTCATGCCAAATACTGTTACAACTGTTCAAATATACGGGAGTCCATCCTCACTGGGCAGACATTCTTGGCTCACTTGAGCCCTTAACTTTTAAAAAAGTAGAACGCACTCCCACTGTGAGGTGCACAGACATTGCCACACTTTAGATTCAATATTGAATCATTGGAAATTGGGAGGTTGGCATCTTCCCACTGCGTTCTGGAAAACGTTGAAAGTTTGAGGCAGTGGACAACATGGTGAACCACGGTTCGCTGGCGCAGAGTACATGCAACCCATGTGATCACTTAAAAAGAGGGACACACCTTTCTATGTATATACACCAGTGTTCTCACTCTCCGCAGACGTTCACGAATCAAAGAAAATGAAAACATGCCTTCTTCCCTATGTACATCTTTGATTGACTGATATACACCCTTTCCTTCCCATCCTAACCAAACGCCCAAAAAGGTGAATCCTATAGAACTTATCATAATGTCGACGAAAAGGTTACAATACTAAAAATTTTCCTTTGTTGTTCATCTCCAATTTGCTGACACCAATATTTCTCTTCCTCTTCTTATTTTTTTTAAATTTTATAGTTAAATATATTTTGTGGGGGTTCATTCAGGCGGTCACGATCACACCCAATCCTGTTTTCGCCTTTTTAAATTCCTACTTTCTTCTCTATTCTATATCTAAATCGGTTTGTTTGTTTTGAATACACAGCGTTCAAAGGAGTTTTCTATCGTAGTTGTTCTTGACATACAGCCATAATATTTTACATTTCAAGTCCAAAATCGCCAGCAGATCTTATTTTTATGACACGAAACATCTGCATTTTTCAAAACGCGGGGCAGAGAGTTATGAATGAAAATAGCCAGAAGGGAAATATTCAACTTGACTCTTAGCCCGTTTTATTTCCCACGCGAGCTCCGATGCCTGATTGGTATCCCGTATGGTGTCGTCATTTCATGGTAGACAATTAGAAATTTGAGTTACTTTGGAAATAATGGTTCCTCGACATTGTGATTAGATTCCCAAGTGTGTCTTTCCTTGGCAGAGAACTTATCTACATTTTACATGGCACTTTCTTGAAGAAAAAAAATGTTGTTATGGAATGCTAAAATATAATTTCTCCGAAATTGTTCTTCTCTACGCAGTCTGTTCCAGAATATGACTAAATGGTAACAATAGGTGACTATTCATCTGCAAGTACCCCCTCCCCCCCCCAAAAAAAAATAAATAAATAAATAAATAAAAATGAAAATGTAGGCCTATAGGGATATAGATATTGATATCATTATCTAACACGATCAACGGAACATTTTGTTTGTGTATTTGATATAGCATGAAGACACTTTATCTACACTATTCTATTCTATAAATGAGTAATACATAAACAGATAAAAGTACCAATTCGGGTCATTTCTGGTACTGCTTTTCGAAACCTGATAATTAATTGGGACACTGTCCGACTACAATCTGTCAGTTACTGATAAAACATCACCAACGAAAATGTATCATCCTCATGTATCTTATCTAATTGTGTTTTTCAAAGAATTTTCGAAATGAACACAGCCAATCTAATCTAATTCAAAGCTATTTGGAAGCGCACAGAGACATTAATAAATATGTATTATGTATTATGCCCTATACAAGAACTTATGATTACTATTATTATTATTATTATTATTGTTATTATTACTATTATTATTATTATTATTATTATTATTATTGTTATTATTACTATTATTATTATTATTATTATTATTATTATTATTATTATTATTATTATTATTATTATTATTATTATTATTATCATTATTATTATTATTATTATTATCATTATCATTATTATTATTATTATCATCATCATCATTATTATTATCATTATTATTATTGTTATTATTATTATCATCATCATCGTCGTCATTAATACTATTAATTATTGAAATCTTGTTGAAATTAATTTTTCCTCAGCAGGCCTTTAGTGTATACACTTAATTTATGCAGAATTGTCAAACAAAGGGTTTCCTGTCGAGAAACATTTCACACACTAATATACATGTATACATGTATTGTAGAACAAACAATTATTATCTCCCACCTTTCCGTGATTTAAGAGTAACAATATAGTATGATTAACTTGTCGTAAAAATTATCCACAAGAATTTAAAAAACGTGTAAATAACCTAAACCACTACCGGAGTTCGGTCCTCTACCGGTGTGAGGTTCATGACCAGGACCTGTTTTAAACCTTAAAGGTTATTTATTATCTTTGATGAGCAAGAGTGGGTGGGTTGTATTATCTAAACCTTAAAGATAAATTACTAGCTATTTGATTACAATGTGAATGAAATTGTCTAGAAATTTATTGAGAAAATGTTGATTATGTAGCACTATTGTGAGGTATTGACTCAACCTTCCTGAAAATCACGACATGTACAGTGAAAAGCTTTGCTCACAGATATGGGTGTATGGAACTACACACAATCATTGGGCGTCAAAATTTCATAAATTTGGTCCCAAGTTTGAAGCTATTTCGAGTCATATTTCAAATATGAGGGCGTTTCAAGAACAATGCTTTTCCTCGTGACTTTTCTGCTGTGTAATTCTCTCACATGGGAATTGAAAAAGATTGACAAAAGCGCATAAATTATTTGTCATCTTTACCAGAGCTCAAAATTCTCTTTAAACGGTTGCAAAGAAGACAACAGTGCTTAACGGACGGAAGGATGTGGGATGAAAATTGTTTATGTTTTTCTGTTTACAAGTGAACAGGAAATGTTGTAGCTGGAAAATAACTCCAATTGTCTAGAGGTAAGTGCGTTGAATTCGATATGAAACTGTATTCAAGTATATAGAGGAAAGGTGAGTATCGTAATCATGGGCAACAAAAAAGGGGATAAATTCTTCAATCAGAAAATGTAGTATTTTAGTAATTTCCCCTCGTTTTGGGTTATTCCTAAATGGGTGCACAATTCTTTCCACATCCCGGGTGCCATGCGCGCAATATGAATTCAATATTATGCTATTATTATATCACTTAGTTCAAATTACTTCCATAGAAAAATGTGATGCCATTAACGTCTTAATATGCAAATAAGTGGAGAATTATTCATTTAATTTTCAAAATACGTTTGTGTGATAATATAAGATTTCAGTAGGTGCAGACAGAAAAAGAGATGGGTAGATTCAATAGCAAATTTTGCTTTCTAAAATTATTTTCCACATTTTCACTTTTCATCCTACCTCGTGTGAAAATGACTCTCAAAGGTGTAGCTGCTGATTTCTTTGAACCCTTGGTAAGAGTGAACCCTTATCAAATCGATCCATCAATTTCAAAGTTTTGCATCTTGACGCTTTCAACCATAACGAATACCCCGACGTTTCAGCTTATCTCCTGAAGATGTAGATAATCGCATGGGCTTGTAGCTGTATTGCACTTTGAAGACGTCATTTAGGCTTAACGAGATCTGATTACCATGCAAGGGGTCTACACCTTAGGGTTAAACCAGTAGGAGTGAACTTCTTCATCTGATTAGTTGCGGTTTTGTAACAACGGGGTTCACCTCAAAGTATACTCACTCAGTTCAAGGCTTTCATTCTGGAATTCGTAACGAGCGTGGCAAGCGCTCCATTTTCTCTCTCTCTCTCTTTGTTAACATTGAGCTTATGATTGATGGTGACAGATTGGTAAAATTATGATTATTATTGTTTAATTCAGTCCGTGTATTGGGGAAATAGTACATGTTTGTAATTAGACCACTCTCGGTAGCTGAATGGAAGAAGAAATGTCATTGAGCTGCAGTAGCACAAGGAAACTGTATTTCAAGTGCCGAAATTAATATAAGAATTTAATTTTCTTTTAACCACAGAAGTGGTTTAATTTAATTTGCTGTCACAGTTAGTCCACTCAGGAGAGTGATTTATCATCCTTTTTGTCAAAACGAAATATGATATTTAATTCTCCTTTGGTTCTATACATGTAGTAATTGTAGTACATGTAGTCATGGAAAAATAAGGATTTTTGTGACGTATGTCATTAGTCCCTTCCATCCAAGTTTTGACAGAAACTCCACAATTCCACAATCCTATTGAAAATTAATGGTTGGTTTGAAAAGGAAGTTACGGTTTTGTTTTATCTCCTATAATCATTATGGGAATGCTTCATTTATCATCATAATCATCATCGTTGTTGTTGTTGTTGTTGCAATCAAAGGGCATCTGGATGTTGTTTTCCAAAACGACATACTGATCATGAATGTAAAGAGATAAGCAGTTTTCAGAGTTTTAAATACGTTGATAATTTGTTATTAAAAATTAGTGAATGAACAAAATCATGAGCCTGTTTAATGAATGACAGGTCTTAATGATTTTTTTGGAGATATTACTGACAAGATTATTTACCGTTGAGAGGTATGCATAAAATTGGAGTATGTAAGTCAACCTGTCTATTGTGAACAAAATATTTTTATTCATGTGGATGCCAAGAACATCCAAGTGACAAAAGGTGGAAGATGGGGACCTATGACATGCTTCATAATGGTCGTTATTTCTTTGTCACTACCAGACCAAATCGGACGGGGCCGAAAATACTGACTAGAAAAAAAAAGTTGTTGCAGTTTCATAATCCAGTATGACTATTCATATTGAAAAACAACAAAAGATCGTAATCGATACCCTAATGCTGATGTGCTTTGTGAGCCTCCCTTCCGTCAAGACTTGGATGGAAGAGACTAATGACATAAGTTACAAGAAAATCGGATGCGGTTTTCGCTGAAATTTAGATAATTAGTTGCAGTTTCATAATCTAAAACTATATTCAGATTGATTCATAATTTTGAAAGTTATTGATGCTGAAAGTCCGATTGTATTTTTTTTGGGGGGGGGGGACATACTGTACAGGGAACATTTCAGCTACAATCCGACATTTCTGCTCCGTGATTCAACTAAATTTTGTTTGGGGTATAGAGTTGCAACTGGGTTGCAACTGGGTTTGGTTATGTTAGTTACAGTGGCAGATTTAGGGGGCACTTCTGGCCCGTGTCCCCTTTTTAAACTGATAACCTTTTTTTTTCTTGTCAGATATTTTTCGGAGATTTGTGTGCGCCCCCCCCCCCCCCCTTTACAAAATCCTGGATCCACCCCTGGTAAGGTATAGTGTTAGGCCTGGGTTTGAAGTTACGAATTCGGTTAGAGGGGGATATTGACCGCGGAACAATGATTGTCACACTTGGTGTTTGAATTTATCATGTGCCAACAACAAAGTTATGAGAAGCGAGATCCTCTCATTTTTGCATAACCCTTCAATCAACCAGAAAACCCATCGGTTGAAGTCGGAAGGAGTTCAACCAGAAGTAGACGACTTCATGCCATGGTACATTGTTTAACCTGTGTTTTTATAATCGGTGAATAGCTTCCTCGATCAGTTTTCCAGGAAATGCTTGATGGGATATTCAGGCGTCGGCATTGTATCTCAAAAGTGATATCCTACTGTTTTCATTAATGTAGGATGAGATATAATGTATAAAGTTATCCTGCTCTTTACCACCCAGTTATATAGGTTAATTTAGGAAGATGGTTTGTACGCAAACATTGCTTAGAAAACTGCATCTCCCCCATATCACCAATATTACTGTTCCCTGATTTGTTATAGAGAATATCGTTTTCTTTTATATTTGTCACCTTCCCAACCCCAATCCTCTCCCTTTCTCTTCTTATTCCTTTCTTTCTCTCACTCTTTCTCTTCCCCTCTCTCTCTCCCCTTTCGTTAATTAACCATACTATTTCAAATCATGTATCTCTATCCAACATTCCTTTTTACCATTTACATTTCTCTCTCTTTTTTTTTTTTTTTTTTTTTTTTGTTCGAAGTACGTACGATGTTAATATTATAAGCTGCATTATTGTGAAATTAGAATGCTTACAAGGAAAATATCTTTTGAATAAAGGTAAGATAAAACTTACTTTTAAAGTGTGGATGTTTGGTGGCATAGATGAACGGGTTGACACAGCTCCCTAGGAGGTAGATAGCTCCGGCATAAGGCACGATGTGGTCACTCCCTGGGATCATCAACGACACGCTGTATGGCGTCAGGCACAGGAAAAAGGCGATCACCACGTAGAACAAATTCCTCGTAATCTCGATCTGTCGTCTGCTAAAATGTTGCTTCGTTTGCCGCCTGTTGAAGTCCTGGAAATACTTCTCACCCTTCTCCACCGTCTCCGAAGTCGACATGGGAGGCGACGCCACGACTGTGTCGGATGGCGTCTTTGGCGGGTAGGATGACGACGACGGCTCGGTGGAAGACATCGATTTCGTGTGACGTCGCACGTAGGCGAAGATTTTCGCGTAGCAGACGACGATGATGACGAGGGGGCCGGGGTAAAAGATGGTTGCCAGCATCATATCGTACATGCTGGCGTTGTCGGTGTGCTTCGGTCCGCAGCGGGTGTACTTCTCATCGAAGCCGATTTCACCGATTGAGAACATGGGTGGGAAGATGGTAAATACGGTGGGTACGATCCACGTCAGGAGGGTCGTGAAGACAAGGTTGCGGGTTCGATAGAAGCTACGGTAGCGATGACTGGGCTGAGTGACGAGGAAAAGGCGGTTGAGCGCAATAGCCGCCAAGGTGAAAATACTGCACCCAGACGATATGATGCTGCTCGCTGCCGCGATCGAACACGTCCAATCGGCGATCGGGTACCGCTCCGTACTCAGGACGGCGATCACGTGGAAAGGCATGAGAATACACGTGAACATGTCGGCTACGCTGAGGTTGACGACATAGACATTGGTCGCGGTACGGAGCTTTCTTGAGAGCGAGACGGCGGTGATGACCAGGCCGTTGCCCACCAGACCGACGACGGCGATCAGTGCCGACACCGTGGCAAGAAAAATCCGCTCCGAGTAATGAAGAGGGCTCTCGTAATCGTACGGTGCCTCCGTGATGGCAAAGTCCGTTTCATTCATGGTGTCGTCTGTTTTTTTTCCACCTCGATTATGCCTAAAAGCTCTTTTGTCTCTCGTATAAGAGTGATATTCAACCTGAGCTGAGGTGGATTTTGTAGGATGTATGGATGTCAGAATGAAATCAGTGTCTACGATCTGGTAATCAGATGACGTCTCTCAACTGGTGATTTCCTCGCGTACTGACCAGAATAATACCATTTATCTATGTGACACATACGTTCAAGGTCATGACAAAGATAATGTAACGTCAGTCGAATCTGCTCACCTCAAACCTTGGTCAACAGAAATTCATTGATAGAAATTTTCCGTGGTTGACACGATTTATCAGATATATGGAATATCAGTCAATTCGTATCTCACAAGAAATAGTAATTCTGCGCTCCGTTCAAGTTATTATTTCTTGATCGATACCAGTCATGCCAGTCGACCTCCTTGATTCAAGGAAGGAATTGTTTACCTTGTACACTCTCGAGTTCGCGGAGTCACGTTTAATTCAACGTTAGTTCCTCGTTTGCGACAAAGAAAAATAACCGGAACGATACAATATCGTGAAGGTTGTAGTACTTTCTTAAAGAACCAGGGTCTACCTGAAAAACATTAAACGATATGTCATGTTAAGTCGATATTGTCATTTGATATGAGATTGAGTTACGATAGGCGTCAGTGTTGAGTTCATATGCCCAGCAATAATCGAAATACTGACCGTCGAAAAGGGATTAAATACCATGTCAATAAGGATGTTGATGTCCGCGATTTGTCCTCTTTAATGGGTCATGTTACTCAAAAACCAGGTGTTTCTCAGAGCAGAACCGTTTAGTTAAGAGTCATCGAACCCGCGGTGTGGAGGTTTAAATCTTAACTCCAACAATGTGGTCTCAAATATCCTGCTCTCTGTAGCAAACTTCAAACATGAATGATGCCACAAAAAGTCTCAGATCCAAGTGAATATCCTTAACGCACTTTCATATCCAACGTAGAAGTAACCTGATACACGCTAATGGTAGATTTACCAACAATAAGAAGTAACACAAACCTTAGCGACGCAGATTGGTTCAAAATACCACTTTTAAAGTTCACCGTCTGCAGAGGAGAAAACACGCGAGTTCTCCCGCTCGAAACGTTGACAGACGGCATCAGAATAACCACCGAATGGCAACAACACTCTAATTTATGGATTTCTACTCCTTCCTCAAATACAAGGTCAGCTTTAGATTGCTCGAGTCGGTTTGTGGCTACCGCGCTTCGGCTGACGAATCCATTCGGCTGGAGACGGGCAATGAACAGATGAAGTATACCTTCACTCTCGACAACTGCGTCCTGGCAGCGCAACGCCCGACTACCAAATGTTGTAACGCTGACGGACGAGTTAGTCGGTATGGCTTGAGCGGTGCGCCACCAGCGGTGTACTTCACTCCCCAGCTGCCGGGAAGATCAGTCAGTAACGACAATGACTTCTTGTAGCTCGAAGGGTTCAGTACGCCTACTTAATCAGCCCGATCTATTTTCAAAATAGAAATATCCCTTGTATTCGAAATATTGTAAAGATGTCTTCCTTGGTGTGCCCCTGAGGCTAAATATGATAAGTGTTTTTCAGGAAGTCATTAGTAGGCGTATTAGGTATCCATCTATTAAGTCTTTGTTGTGACGATCTTTATTCATGTCTCAAGAACTTTACTGAGTAATTGTATAACTAATTTACTAAAGCTGATTTTCTTATTTGGAAAATTGATTTTGGGGTTCGGATAATCTAACAGAATTTAAGAGGTTTTCATTTCATGTCCAAGCAAGTAAAATCATCATTTTGATTTAAAAATCGTATGATAGGAACTTCTGTATTATCACATAGGAAACAAAATAAGTAAGGCAGCGTATCAAGGAAGTTTTAGTGCGAGCCCGAGCTCACATCTTTCTTGAAACACGAGTTTCATCGATTGTGTTGAAATTGACTTGCCAGAAATTTGATATCAAGGATATGTAAAAAGATAGCGGGTCCTCTTTAAATGAAATGGTAAGACCACATCGTTATTTCTAAAAAAGGAAAAATTGAAACGTGAGAAATTAAAAAGGGATTGACGCCCATCTTTATAAAGTGTTGATCTATAAAGAAAAAAATAAGGAATAAAAATTAAAAGGGGATGAGAAGAGAGGGGGAGGATAAGGATAGAGAATGATGGGAGAGATAGAGAAATAGAGAGACTTGTGGGGATGAGAGATAATGAGAGAGAGAGGGGAGAGAGAGATAGAGGGAAGGGTGGAAGCAAAAACTAAAGATAGAATGATAGAGGGAGAGAGAGAGAGAGAGAGAGAGAGAGAGAGTATAGACATAAGGGACAGACAGACAAAGATTAGACAGGTTTTGAAACAAATTTTGATACCAAATCATGATGAATCCAAATGTGCGTTTGATTCAAACTTAGTTTAGTGGCGAGGTCCCTGCTACCTAAAGAGAATGTTTAGTCATACCTTAACGGTGATAGAATAATCTAATTCATCAAATCAAAGTTTTGCCGCCAAAAATAATAGATAACCTGGATTGATATCGTTAGAGACAGTCACGAAAGATGACTTTATTTACTCTCTGGCACTGCACCATCTTTGTTCTTAAATTATTCCTCTTATAAGCGGGGAATTTTTTTCAATTATCTTATTATCATGAAAGTTTTCACCAAAACGTGAAATGTGCTCCCGGGGGTTTTATGAAATACGGTTCCTACCAAATCTTATAGCTTTGGTCTAAATTCTTATGCGACAATTGCAGCTAAATCTTAGGAATCTTCCAGGGGCAGATGTAGGTGCCATAACGCCATGGTCAAGGGGTCCCCCTTTTTCTTTCTCCCCCTTTTTTTTCCCCCCTTTTTTTTTGTTGCTTGTCATGGATTTTTGTGAATTGGAAGGACTCCCCCCCCCCCCCGCCTTTTTTTTCATCGTCTTTATCAGAATTCTAAATCCGTCCCTGCCGTTCGGTCATCCAAATTTCAACCAAAAAAAAATCAAATATTTTTTAAAAACAAACCAAGAAAATCTGAGTATAAAGTAACAATTGATTGTGAAATCATGCTCAATCATACCTTAAATATGAATAAATGCGCACCTGTTAAAACGAAGTAAGATCCGGCGATTGAAAGATCAATAGAAATATTAAAGAAATATAACCACCAAATGGACTTTTGAAATACATTCAACATTCGTTTCTGTGCAAAGGTGAATTTTGTATTCTCTTCTCCCATATTTTTCTGTTGAAAGGGAAACGAGAGAGGAAAAATGACATTCTAACCCTCTCGAAATCAAATTTCCTCCAATTCTCTCCTGTCTCTCTTAATCATCGTAAACCTAAATGCAGGATCAAGTCCACATCGCGACAATTTCAGTTGTCTGGGAGAATGAATAGAGAGCAGAAAACAGAGATACATATCCAGGGTTCTTTACGAGCATATTAATACAAATGTAATTGACTTAAGAGAGTGGATCCGTTGGCGGCAATTCAATGCTTCCGACTCGAGACTTAGTGAAAGTGAAACAAACAGAGTTGGCATTTATTTTGGACTGGACGAGAACAAAACTTGGTTTGTTCTCCATAAGTTCCCACGATATTCCCACGAAGATACATATTTGTATGATGGGATGAACAAAAATGTAAGCCCATAATAGTTTTTTTGATAAATAAATTCATCAATAGCAATCATCTCACACAATCCACTCAGAAACGTGAAGAATGCTAAAAGTTAACAATTGTATAATGAAACTAACTCAGCTACGAGTAGGACTGCGACTAGAGTTTCTATTCTTTCATTGATTTTATTTGTTCCTTTGACTCTTGCATGGCGAGCATTAACAATTGAGCAACAAAAAACGCTACTACTGAAACAAATATAACTCACTGCGAGATGATTGAAGTTTTTCTCATCATCAACGCCAACTTTGGAGGTCGTCTTCATTTCCTTTTTCTTCTCTTTTTCCTTCTTCACATTATCTTCCAAATGTATTTTTCCTGGGATTCCTCTTCTGCTTTATTCTTTGACTTCCTTTAAGTTATATGTTCGTTAGAATTCTTTTTTTTTTAAATTAAGATTCATTTAATACGTTCTTTCTTTCTCTCCTCTTTTTATTTTTCTTATCTCTTCCCTCTTATCCTCGTCTTATTTTTGAATTTAATTCCACAGTTCTCTGACTTCCTATCATTAGTTTATCGACTTGGCTCTGTGATTGTTTTGATTTTGTTTGATTTAACAATAATTATAAAAATCGAAACTAAATTATTATCTTTGACTTGGAGTAATCGATTTATGATGTCAGAAATACTTTCTTAAAGGAATACAATGCGCGTTTAAAACAATCCCTAATTCCATTTCATATCCCTCTTCTCATTATCATTCCTCTCCTATCGTCCTTCACTTCTGTTTATTGATTTATTTTTCCTCTTCAAAATAATCATAAATGATACACTCTATATTGATTCAATTATTAAACATAAAATAATGTAATAACTTTGTATATATCAAACTAACAATACAAAGATAAGGGTATTAAGAAGAGTACAAAAATAATTTACACAAACGGATCATTAGTGACCTATGATATACCATGAAACTTTCTTTTTCTCAATCATTCTTTTTCTTTGTATGTACTTACAACATTTTACTTGTTTAATGCTTCCCATTGATTATTGCATTCTTCTCTTGTATTTCTACTCTCTTATTCCCTTACTTCTTTATGCTACACTGCATCTAGAGCACTCTACAGAGTGGATTTGGCGCATTATAAATCGTATGTATTTTATTATGTATTGTATTATTATTATTATATATGAAATCCACAAGTAATCCACCATTACAAAAACAACAAAGTCAAGGATATGTAGCAAAATATACACTGCGTTTTGGATGACCTTTGGTAGATCTGACAATTCCATTTAGAAACCTCAAAGAAATTACAAGGGCAGACGTGGGAATGGTCATCTTCAGCATTCTAATCTTATTCACAGGGTGATAAAGAAATGGAAAATTAAAGTGAAATTGAATAAATAAACATGGGGGAGCAAGGATGGGAGAGAGGGGCAGAAAGAGAGAAAACAGGAAGAAACAATATAGTTATCATGGAAATGTAAGATCAGTCAATTACTGGTAAAATGAAATATTTAGCACATTTATTTAAAGTAAAATCGAAGAGTTGACATTGAACTTTAGCAGTGACGTATACGGTTGGCTAGGGAGCACATGCCCCCGTGGCAAAGACGA
This sequence comes from Heliocidaris tuberculata, assembly GCA_025618425.1. Lineage (NCBI taxonomy): Eukaryota > Metazoa > Echinodermata > Echinoidea > Camarodonta > Echinometridae > Heliocidaris > Heliocidaris tuberculata. The sequence goes on from CM046845.1 coordinate 23,946,878, forward strand.
AAATAGAGAGTGGAAAAAAGGGAGAAAGAAAAGGAACGTGAAAAAAAAAAGATGATATGACCTCTCCCACACATTTCCACACTCTTCACCTCTTTGTTGGAACTGGTAATTCTCATTTCATTAACCTATTAATAGGCTTAGTAGAAAGTAGTATAAGTAGGGGAAAAAAAACTAATCAGAAGGAAAGGTCCATCAAAAGTAAAAATCATAAATGATAGAAATAGGGTCCCTCTCTCTCTCCAAAAAATAAAAAATAAAGAAAGAGAGAGAGTGAATTTTCACTCTATTTTCACTCCCCGGGAGTCACGTCAGTGATCACTTGTTTAGGAGTGAATATCGAGTGAATATCGAGTGCTCTCTAAAAAGAAAAGAGTGCTTGTCACTCTATTTTCAGTCCATTTTTACTCGCCCCTGGGAGTCACGTCAGTGATCATTCGATTTTTTGTTAGAGAGTAGGCCTATATACATGTATATTAAATTGAGTGTTCCGAGAGCACAAAGAAGTGGAGAAAGAACATTCATAGGCGAGTGAAGCAGGCACCCCTGCCATCTGCATCGCCGCCCTACTTTTCTGGGTCAGAGTCACTTCTGATGCGTTGTTGAAGTGAGTTACTGAGTGGAGTCCAAGGGGTCGTAGCAGAACCTCCCAAATCATTAAGAAATAACGAGGTTTCCATTGGACGATTTCAAAAACAGACACAAACGTCTTAACGATCAACCCACCTGGTCGGAAATTTTGTAAAGATAAAGAAGGAATAATAAGAGTGTAAGACGTGCACTTTTTCTTATATTTTAAAGAAATTGTATAAATCGCGTGTCATAGTGACCTTGCCCGCTAATGCGAGATACATGCACAAACAAAAACAAGTGTAAAAAAAAAAAATGGGGGGGGGGAGGTGGACAGAGATGAAAATGACAGCGAATTTGGCATTCGCAATGTTGACTGCATGTGCAAAAGAAGGTTACTAGCTATAAAAGTTCCCCATTGCTGTCCTCCCTTTTTCAAATTTTAGCAAAGGTTGAAAAAAATATCCCCGCCGGGAACATTTGCAAAAAATTGAAAAAAGGAGGACAGCAATGGGTAACTTTCATATATAGCTACACAAAATTGTGTATTTATTTCCAAGAAAGTTGTTTGCATTTGTCATAATATTTCTTTCATGTATTCCTTTAACTGGTAAAACGGCGCAATAACTGATTGTAAACCAAAGTGTGACCTCCAATTTTCGTTACTCGAAATTCACATTCTCATAACACGATTCTGATTTTTGAATGAAGCACAGAAAAATTAAAAAAAGTTCAAGATTGGATCCTATTTTGGATAACACCATAACACTGTTATGTAAAAGTCATGTTATGGAAGAAAATATCCTTATTTGAAATATCAGGATTCCTTTTATGTTTTAATAGAAAGGAATGAAGTAACACTGGAGGATGAAATTTCCGACTTCCATTAAAATAGGAGAAAAAGAAATAATACGAAATATAGTTTTTAAAAAATAATTAAAAAACAGCAACATAAGAATGATTCTTTTCATCAATTTGGCCTGAATTCTTACAAGATTCCACTTCAAGCCAAAGATTACGGAAACTGGTTATCGAAGAAATGAATAAGGGAATATAAATAAGACATCTGAGAGCTGAGGAAGAGATTGAATTTCAGGAAATAAGCCGCAAAGCAATCAAAACAATATTTTTCTTGAATTTGCACTCGAGAGTGGAGTCCCTAGCCTAGAAAGTACAGATGGCTTGGTAGTTAGAAATATTGATGTCTCACTTCTTGCCTTAGGTTCTTGGCGACAAGGGACGAGCCTGCCCCCGTTTGTTCTCCGTAATCATGATAATCATCACTACAAATAATTGCACAGTGTTGGGTAAAATGGGAACATGCATATCATTGGTAAAATTGCTGGTTGAAAATTTATCCAACCTCATGTGTAAACTCTTACCCCCAAAACATGCCTGTTCCCTTTTTACCCAAAATTTGCCATTTTTAGGTGGAAAAAAAAACGTATGGATAACAACGTCAAAACATTTCATGATCATAATGATAAGTCACATCGTATTAAAGTAGAACTGCCAATCATGGGTAAATTTTTTACCAAAATGGTGGATAACTTTGGATCAACCCACTCCCCCTCCCCCCCTCTCAACTCAACTCTTCCATACCCTCCGCGTCCCTCTAATTTATTTGAAGCTTGAGTATGGTGTGTGTACCATATGAATTGTTCTAGATTAATGAAGATATTAGTATGTACTGTCAGGGAAGATATCAGATTTCAACTTTCTCATCTCACTGTTACTACAGAATGGTGGCTTCGTTGAAGATTGCCCCGCATTTGCCCGAGGGCTATACACTTCCATTTGGGTGTTGTTTACCGGCTGATCATTACCCGCGGCATTCGTACGTTATAAAGAGAATAATGATAATAACGATAATAATAGTATTATAATTATTAATATGATTAATATTATAATTATTATTATTATTATTAATATCATTATTATTATTATTATTGATATCAGTATTATTATTAATTATTATTATTATTATTATTATCATTCTGAAAAGCAGGATCAAGTCCGTATATTCTTGAAAGACTTTGCTTTAACAAAAAGCACCAAGTGCTATCAAGTGCTATTACTATTATTATCATTATTATTATTATTATTATTATTATTATTATTATATTATTATTATTATTATTATTATTATTATTATTATTATTATTATTATTATTATTATTATTATTATTAATTATTAGTATTATTATTATTATTATCATTTTTATTATTATTATTATTATTATTATTATTATTATTATTATTATTATTATTATTATTATTATTATCATTATCATCATCATCATCATCATCATCATCATCATCATCATCATCATTATTTTAAATGGCTAAGATGCCCATAAGGAAATACACTTCCCGCTACTTTTGTAAACAAATATATCACCATTCTTTCTTTCTTGGTTCATTCTTAGTTCAGCATATATCTGAGTCTCAGAGAGTGTTTTGGAAAACTGTCAAGATAGTGAACCGATCATATTTTTATTACGAAATGATTCGTTGCATATCAGTCTGTGAGCTAATTATAATATTTCTTTCGAGAAATAGAGTTAGAACTACACAGGGAGGGGGTAAGAAATAGAAGGAAGACAATTACAGCTAATTGGGGGAGGGGGAGGGGGAGGGGGGAGGGGGGAGGGAGGGAGGGAGGGAGGGAGGGAGGGAGGGAGGGAGGGAGGGAGGGAAGGGAGGGAGGGGAGGGAGGGAGGGAGGGAGGGATGGAATGGAGGGAGGGAGGGAGGGAGAAGTAGAGGGAGGGAGGGAGGGAGAAAGTAGAGGGAGGGAGGGAGGGACGGACGGAGGGAGGAGGGACGGATGGAAAGGAGGGAGGGAGGGAGGAAGAAATAGTGAGAGAGGAAGGGAGGGAGGGAGGGAGGAAGATAGTGAGAGAGGAAGGGAGGGAGGGAGGGAGGGAGGGAGAAGTAGAGACGGTGGATGATATTGAAAGAGACAGATTGCATTTCTCACAGATATCTGGAAGAACGCTATCCCGAATGGTTCGTTAATTCTGACGAGGGTCAGCTTCATTCGAACAAAAACAACAAAAAACATCTAGAAATCTGGAAATATCAATGACTGAGAAAATGGATAGGAGTGAAAACAAAGATGACAACTTAAATCATGATGAGGGAGTCAAGGACCAAACGTTGACATGAAGGAAGTTAGAAATGATAAACAAGTAGAATTCGCCTTAAGAAGCCATGTCTCAATTATGTTCTTGATTTTGGCCATGATGATTATGAAAGCAATCGTGACAACTGTCTTGATAAGACAATTGAAGAGTTACGTTGTCACGCAATCTTGTTATTCTTGATAACCACTTATGAACTGATTATGAGAAGCGATATGATAATTTGCTGTGGCCTATCAGTACATCAGTAATTGTCTCTTCAGATTCCTTGTATCCAAAACCACGAGTTTTAAGATAATTACGAAGAATATCCATGTTGATAGAGTTGTAGTTTTTAAAAAGAATATAAATACCTGTACTACATACTAAGAAACCAAGTACTACAACTCAGGGACTTTGCAATTGAACCTTACCAAATGACATTGGCAAATTGGCGTGGTTTCAAACCCTGGATCTCCAGGATTCAACTGCTGCTGTACATCACAATTAAACTAAAATTTCAAATTCTTTCATTCCGTCACCATCATGACCTTAACTCGATGACCGTTGATAGCGAGTTCATGTATATTATAAGTGTGTCCTGATTTTACCTAATAGTTCACCGAGTGCACTTTGGGCTATGTTTAACGTGCAGCATGTGGTAAGAAGATTGAACGACTTGAAGAGTGCTCTCAAGAATCCGGATGATAGAGGATGATGAATGCACATCTTAACATGATGACCTCTCCCAAGCCACCAAGGTGCGTTCTTCCTCGATCAGGAAAGTGGAGAAGTTGTTGAACTTCTGTATAATCAAAGGGTGCTCCGACATATTATATGCTCCAGTGACAAGTGCTCCGGGCTTTATCGCTTCAAAGATAAAGGCATGATAGGGTTAGGGTTAGGATTACAATGGGGTCTTGCGTAGGGCAATGGGGTTAGGTTAAATCGGTCACATGTCGTTTTTCCGAAGGATCATAATTACGAAAGTAAAAAGGGGTTCATAATTCCGAAAATGAAAAAGGGTTCATATTTCCGAAGGTTCGTAATCCCGAAAAGCTATATAGGGCTCTATTGATTTTTCGGAATTACAAACCTTCGGAATTATGAAACCTTTTTCATTTTCGAAAAATTATGAACCCTAAGTCATTTTCGGAATTATGAACCCTTTTTTATTTTCGAAATTACGAACCCTATTTCATTTTCGGAATTAAGAAACCTTCGGAATTACGAACCTTCGGAATAACGAATCTTCGGAGTAATGCATCAAATGTTCGGGAATTACGAACCCTATTTCATTTTCGGAATTATGAACCCCTTGCTACGGGAAATTTGCGTTTCGGAATTACGAACCTTCGGAATTATGAACCTTCGGAAAAACGAGTACCCCCGTTTAATCACTAGTTAGGTTTAGGTATGGTGCTTTGATAGTCAAAGGTTGAAGTGTATAGTTTGGTTCGTGTACAAAATTGTCGGCGAGCAAATGTTGCCGGAACATGTGGTACAACCAATCAAAACAACAACTTTTTAATAGAAAGAATTTGGCCTGGGAACTGTAGGACTTAAAGTTAAAGTGAGGATAGAAAAATTGGAAAAAACGACAGAGAAAGAAAGAGAGAGGGACGGTGGGAGAGAGAGAGAGAGAGAGAGAGAGAGAGATGACAGGTTTAGATAGAGAAATATACATATTTCTTGTATAGCCCAATAATAGCGTAGTTCTGCTATTATATATGCGTGTTTTGGGGTGGGTTTTTTTTGAGTGGGTCGTACTGTGCAATGTGACAATGATAGCAAAATGACGCACTACAGAATAGATCAGCTGAATTATCAATGGAACACCATAACTATGCCTAAGCACCTTACTGTAACAATAATTAGTTTTAAAATTAGTACATTTCGCAATGACTTAAAAGTAAAATAATCAAATCGTTGCAGACACCCATGTTCTGTCTCCGCTATCAGTCACCAAGAAGATTAATGATCCACGAGAGTTTGGTTTTTGGCGACTTTCTTCATTCTGTCTCTCTTTTAAGGTAGCTGCTTTATCTCTGCCTGGCATCCATGATTACCCAATCATCACACCTTCCTGATCACATTTGGATGAGTTGAGCGCAACCAAGCCGTCAGATGGATTGATTCACACAATTACCCTGTTAAGGTGGATGGAGCGGGTTTCATGCCATCTCATCCTGTGCAGATGTCACTTTTTTTTTTCTTTTTTCTTTTTTCTTTTTTCGGGGGGGGGGGGGGTCAGATGGGGTGTTAGAAGAGGGGGAAATACATGAAAATGAAATAGAAAATGTTTGAATTGAATATGAACACGGCGTTATATTTCATTCTTCTTCTTATTATTATTATTATTATCATTATTTAGATTATTTAGATAGAAAAATTGTCACTCTCGACTACCATGACACCCCCCAACATCTCCTCTCCCCCCCCCCCCCCCCCCCGCCTCCATCTCTCTCCATCTCTCTCCCTCTCCCTCTCCCTCCCCATCTCTGTTTGTATCTATTTCTCTCTTTCTCTTCTCTCATCTCTCATTCTCTCTCTCTCTCTCTCTCTCTCTCTCTCTCTCTCTCTCTCTCTATCTCTCCCACCCCTATCTCTTTGTGTGTCTCTCTCCACCTTCCCACTACATCGACTCCAATGAAATTGGACAGGGAAGTGTTATGAAGAAATTCATCATTTTCAAAGAATATTCTTGATAATTACGCTGCAGTTCGATTGACCAATATACAACTTACTTTTGTTTCACGAAACAGTCCATGAAGGGTATCAAAGTGATTTATCCTTGTGTTTCTGCCGTCTCTAATGAACAGTGATTTTAGTCTTTCGTCTAGAAAAGAATGACGCAAAACCCCTTTCTCTCTCTCTCTCTTGTTGACTATGTTTTGTTGTTCTTATCATGGGTGCAAGCATGACGATTTTTTTTTCTTTGTTGAAAGAGAGAATTTCAAAATTCTAATTTTAAAATTCATCCGATCATCATCGAAAGTTTGCCAATTTTCAGCTTTCAGCAGTGTGCTATTATAATAAAAACTCAAAGGCTTCTAAAACGTCAGTTTTCTTACTAAATGGTTCTTTTCGATTTATGAAAATCTTTTTTTTTTTTCCTCAGACTTTTTTGTCAGTATATTTCATCCACCGCAACTGGGTACTCAGATTTCTGAGGTTAAAGACATTTCGTTGCGTGATGCAAGTCTTAAAGATGCTCTTGAAGTTAAATCTCAAATATGCCCTTGAAAAGGCATCTGAAAATTACCCTTGAAATTAAATCTTCGCGTCGTTTCCTTGTATTGCGGGGTTTTCGTATTTACTCTAGAAATCCGACGCAGAAATTAAAAGTGAATCTAATGCGGATGCCAGTAGAAACTTATTTACTTTAAATCTTTTAAACAACGATAAATAATTGATAGACAGTAAGTCGGTAAGAAATTGTTGCGGTTGTAAGATGATCTTGAAAAGGCTGAAGGATATCCTTACAGTGTCTGGATCAGGAAAACAATCAGTGGCAATTAGGTATTGATTATCTGTGAAAGCCAAGTGGAATCTTGAAATTATACAAGCGCTTTATATAACATCATGAAAGTTCGCGCCATAATAACAAGTGATGGATATACTTGCTTTTGAAATTTATGTTTTAAGATGAAATGTATTACTTTATTCAGTGATAAATCTGTTAAGTTTCTGCTCAAAATAAAGGGTAGATACATACAGTTTCAGTGCTTTACAAGTGCCATCCCCCCCTAAAATTTTTTTTTTTTAAATAGCACGTCACAATGTTTACAAGCTATGCCCTTGTTAATGTACTGAAAATGTCTGCTGTATTTCTTTTTCTTTCTTCTTCTTCTCTTTCTTCTTCTTCTTCTTCTTCTTCTTCTT